>JAPTYQ010011261.1:0-15679 GCA_029814465.1 Ostorhinchus cyanosoma
CAACAAATAAAATAAACCTGCATCATATAGGCCTGTACGAAGTATTATTTTCAATAAATCGACCTGTAACCTGTATCATTAAGGAGAAAATAAATATATGTTCCTTTCAAACAGACAGGCCTACTGTGTAACATACAACAAAATATTTATGGACGCAAATAATGCATTTTATTATTTTTGTTTTATTTAATTTTATTTTGCAAATGTATTTTAATAATGAATAATTTAAAAAAATAATCTAGTCGGCTGTATACGGTTTCTCTGCAATTCACAATAGCTCACATGTTTTAACAAGTGAATTAAAATATTTGCTGATTAAAACAAGTCTTACTGTAAGAATTAAACCATTTCCTTTTCTGTTGTTCGCTTGGCAGTGTTAATGAAATAAAACTTTAGGAAGAGCTTCCTTCAAACCTGTTTCAAGTTCAAGTCGACTGAACTTCTGCCCAGTTGATCGATCAATCTGTCACACTATCCTCCAAACAAAGTCCCTGCGGCCTCTCGCTGACCCTCTGCGGCCTCCCAAAACAAAAAAACTGTTTTATTTCACAGACCTGACACTTTTTAATGCAATTATAGTCAAAGCTTAATACATATATTGTACCGAGTTTTATCCTCAAACTGTTTTAATTTTTTTTTTCTGTGACAAAAATGAAAGTTGAACACTGCAGCTGTTGCATCTGGAATCCACAGGGTTTATTTGCTTTATTATATATGTATATATTTATATGTATAAGTAATATTGTATAAGTTAACCTTGTCCTTACATGCTCAGATGATGTAGCTCAATACTGTACATCTGCATAACTGTAGCTCGTGGTATGATTATAAAACACCAGATATAGTGCTTTACAGTCAAAATTCAATTTACCAAGAGAAAAACAAATGATCCAAACACTCTTTTAGTGGTATAATATATTCAGGTATGCAACTGTACCACTAAGGGTTTATATTCAACACATCTTGGCCTCTTTGCTGCACAACACTTTAAGGTGACAGACAGAGGAAAAGAGTGTGTACAATCCTGAAGAACATTACAACAACGTTACAGAAAGGGGTTCAAATTGGTTTCAATGTACTAAATAACGGTAAGACAGCCCGGAAAGCCTGTCAGGGCCGTGCACTCTGCGGTGTACCTCCACCTAAGTGGCCGAGCATTCCTGAGGATGCAGCGCTGTCAAATATTTCATGATGAGACGTCATGGAAAAGTGCATGATTTCGTCTGCTATGAAGCAACAGCAAAGCTCAGCCCGGGGGACACAAACCAACAAAACATGTTCCCACCAACATCTACAAGACCTGAAGGCAAACATGTAATGCTTTTATTCTTTTTAGATAAAACTATTTGCGTTTTAATAATCTATACATGACATTATCAGAAAGAATAAGTAACTAATCTTATCCTTATCATCTCCACTGATGATCGAACATCTATCCTACTGTTTGGAGATAACAGGTTTTTATTGTGAAGGGAGTAACGCATCACTTTCCAACACTGCGTTTGCGTAAATATGAATCACGCACACTAGTATGGAGTTGACTTTCACATAAAAAAAAAATCTAATTGAATCTATATAGAAAACAAAGAATAACATGACATGGGGCGAATGAGCGTGTGAGCAAAAGAGCGGCGTAATGGAATGAAATCATCAGCCGTAATTAAATGCAGTGGGCAGAGAGGGGACGGGAGCGCGCCTGCCCCTGGTGCGCGCTGGGTGGTCCGCTCCGCTGATAAATGTGTCGCCCTCACTCCAGGCGAGTGGCCGAGCATGCACCGGTTAAAACAATACTTACATTCATTTATCCGTGCGTTTCAACCTCATCTGCAACAGCAAAAACTAACATTGGAGCGTATGTCAACTTTTGGGTTGACAATAAAAATTTGACAGCGATTGTTCTGGCTGCTTCCTCGGTGCCAAAGCGGTTCAAAGAAAAAGGCAGCAGTTTGTGTTACGGAGCAAAATATTCTGGTCACCATCAACAAATCGATCAAGATATATTTTATTCTTGAGCCTAAATATTTTTCCTCAAATTTATTGCAAGTCATAAAAAATATTACAAGAACTGTTGGTGAACTTTACGCACAGATTACTTTGGTTTTACGCACCAGCCTAAGCTGTGAAATTAGAAAAGTCACCATCCACTGTTTTCTCTAGTATCACATTACATTGTGTTAAAGCCAACAGTAATCATTCCTACAAGCAACAATAACGTAGCAAAGATCCAGAGCACTAAAGCTTAACTGAATACACGGAGAAGCAGAAGGTTGCAGGCTTCAGCTATCGAGATCTCCAGGGAACAATAAGCAACCTACTGTCAACAGTTTTAGGTTATGGACTGATCATCTTTCAGTAGCTCTCTTACACAGAAAAACAAAAGGCAGTAAAGTTACCTAAATTAAAACGACAGATTAGTCCACACAAAAGAATTGTTGCGCATCTTTCTTTTTTTTTTTTTACTTGAAGCACAAACTCAAATTAAAGTGAAAAACATAATGCAGAGCTTCAGGTAGAATTTAAACTCCATTCTCTACCTGTCCTGAGATATTATATCACATCAAACGAAATAAACACACTACTTTTTTGAGTGTGTCACTAAATTAAAGTGGCCACAGTTCAGCCAGTGTCTGTGTGAGTGTAAACTGTTGAATGTTCCTTACTTTAATTCCTGGATCATTCCGATGAGGAAAATGCTGCCAGTCGCCGATCCCAAGTCTCCGTCCGAGTTTCTGCTCTCCCAGTTCGGCAGAGCTTCCACCTCTCTCCTCCTGCGTCCCTGCGTAAATATTATGACTGCATTACACAAACAATATTCATGTGTAAAAACGTCCAACATCTACACAAGACGCAGGGAGCACACGGGCATATCGCATCAGATTGGGTATTAGCTGATCTAACGGGGCTTTTGCTTGATTTTTTATTTAAAGAAGGCCAGGGAAAATGTTTACATTTTGCTGTATAAACATCCTGCCCATGTTCCTGTCTATCTTTTACAGAAATCAAGAGGGCGGTTTAGAATATGAGGAGCATGTTCTTTATTAAATATGTTTGACATTGTAAAAATATGTTTTAAAATGTATCATAAGTTTATAACAATGGAGACAAGGCTTATTTGACGTGGTGTTGCACTGACCCCAGATCAGAAATGGAGTTATATTGAAATATTACTGCAGGTCTATGAATCTATATGTATTCTATCACAATATTCTACACTTAAAAATTAATAATAATAACAATAATTATAATAATAAAAATATAACCACATTATGAACTATGGGCTGCATCTACAGGGCCTTTACCATGGTAACACACTAGCCTGTGTAAGTGATGTTGCACATTATAAAATATTATTCTACACAGTATTTTTGTATAGCATATATGTAAAACTTATTCTCTATTTCAATGTAAGGAAGGGGCAAAAAAAAAAAAACATTTCCCTGAAAGTGAACGCACACAGATGTGCATGCTTACAGCCCACCACTGGAGTAGGAGGGAACTGGGCGGGTCCCAACTTTAGGATGGCCAAGACATCCAGCTTCCAATGCGCTGATGGCAACAGATAAGTAAAAAGTGAGCTCCTCGGACGCACGACAACACACCAAGTGAAGTGGAAAGCGGCTCCTGTTCTGCTCCTTATCCCATTTCGGACCCTGCGGAAGAGGCGGCTGTGCTGCAGACTGCGGCAGGACGCAACCAGAAGGAAGTCCAACTTATACACTGACGTCTTTGGCTTGTGCGTCAAGTTTTCAGAAATAACGGGTAATATTTTTTTTGCCTATTTATGTCAGCGATATAAAACAGAGCTTGTAGTATTAATAGGAGGAGAAGTGGAAAGCGATCATTTTTGTTTGCCATCACGCAGACTAAGTTTAACTCATGACGGCAGAGGTCCAGCAGCCCCCAGCGCAGACTCCTGCCCAGAGCAGCCCCATGTCTGCCCCAGAGAAGCCCCACGGACAGACGGCAGTGATGGAAACCGCCTCCTCCACCACGAAAACCAAAAAGACAAACGCGGGGATCCGTCGACCAGAGAAACCCCCGTACTCATACATTGCTCTGATAGTCATGGCTATCCAGAGCTCTCCGACCAAACGCCTGACGCTCAGTGAAATCTACCAGTTCCTTCAGAGTCGCTTCCCGTTTTTCAGGGGCTCATACCAAGGATGGAAGAACTCTGTGCGTCACAACTTGTCCCTCAACGAGTGCTTCATAAAGCTGCCCAAGGGCCTCGGCCGGCCAGGGAAGGGCCACTACTGGACTATCGACCCGGCTAGTGAGTTCATGTTCGAGGAGGGCTCCTTTAGAAGGAGGCCCCGGGGCTTCAGGCGCAAGTGCCAGGCACTGAAGCCCATGTACAGCATGATGAACGGCCTGGGATTCAACCACATCCCAGAGTCCTACAACTTCCAGGGTGGCGGCGGGGGCCTGTCCTGTCCACCCAACAGCTTGTCACTGGACAGTGGGATTGGGATGATGAATGGACACTTGGCAGGTAACATGGAAGGAATGGGTCTGTCCGGCCACTCCATGTCACACTTGTCGACTAACAGTGGACATTCTTACATGGGAAGTTGTACAGGATCCACTGGGAGTGATTACCCCCACCACGACAATTCCGCCTCCCCTCTCCTCACCAGCGGAGGAGTAATGGAGCCTCACCCCGTTTACTCCAGCTCAGCCTCCGCGTGGGCCCCGGCCCCCTCGGCTTCACTCAATAATGGGGCTTCCTACATAAAACAGCAGCCTCTGTCTCCTTGTAATCCGGGGGCCAACCCACTGCAGCCCAGCTTGCCCACGCACTCACTTGATCAATCTTACCTGCACCAGAACGGGCACAGTACCACAGATTTACAAGGTAAGGACCAGTGGAGTTGAACTTTAAACTCAAAGATGGAAGTAAAATGATTGATTCCGTCTGAAAACAGACAGTGAATCACTTCAGTAAAAGCTCAAACAAAGCTATTGAATACGAGGATTCCAATAATATGTTGAGCACAGGGTCAAGCCTTAAGGATCACGGGTTGTTTATGGTCTTATGCCAGTCCTGGGCCTTAATGGGAATCTGAATTGTACTGTATTAGTTTATTCTGCGTAATCTCTATATACCCATTTTCCATCATTTCTTACCCTTCGTTGCATGAAATAAGTCTGTGATTTCAAAGCTACATATCAGAGATATTTTTTTTTTACTTTCTGTAAGTGACAAAAAAGGAGGCACGAGAGGGAACGTCTGTCGGGAGAGTTTAGAGCCGTGCCAATCTTGCATGCAAGAAAAACAAGCGCGGTTAAGGCCAGTCTGCCTTACCCCGGGGCCCTGGGTCCTCCGGGACTGGCGTGCAAGAAGGCCACTGTCAATTAGCCTCACCAGCCCGCCTCCCCTTCTGACAATCTTAATCGTGCTCACTAAATGGACTTTAGAAAAAGAAAACACGGTCAATCTCAATAACCGGCCTTTACGCATTTACTGCACTATTATTTGAAGTTCAGGCTGTGCGTAAATTTTAAAGGAGCCCCGCGTGTTACTAAGGGCACATTTCACAGTAAACATGGTAGATATATTTAATATAAGACTGATATTTAAAGTTAAAATATCCTGATTATTATTGTTATTGTTTCTGAAATGTACTGATAAATATATTGAATACAAAGTGTAGTGGAAATTATGGGCCCAACAAAAAAAATTATATTTTATAGCTAAATAAGGAAAGCAAAAAATAAAAACATTTTATTCCCAGCTTTATTTTCAGAGCTGTAAACAATAAAATATATTCTGAGGAGATTCATATAATTTTTTTTATCACATGTGTCAAGTCTCAGTAAAGCTGTGCGTCGCCTCAGACGTTTATTCTAATTAACCTCCATTTATTAAACCCTTTTTTCCAGGTATTCCTCGGTACCATTCCCAGTCCCCCAGCATGTGCGACCGAAAGGAGTTCGTCTTCTCGTTTAACGCCATGACATCCTCAGCGATGCACTCCCCGAGCAGCAGCTCCTACTACCACCACCAACAGGTCTCCTACCAGGACATCAAGCCCTGCGTCATGTGATCCCACCGTGGACCGGCTGCGGACGGAGGGGACGGTATCACAGACATGAGCCATGCAGCAAAACGAACTGAAAACCGAGAACAAACGAAGACATAACCACTGAGAGACAAAGGCATGCCCCAGCCAATGGAAAGTGCTCACTGCTTCAAGTAGATCGGACTACTTTACGCACCGACAAAGTCACGGAGACAGGCCAAATCATATAGCAACTACATGATATAAAAATAATAATAATATTAATAATAACATTTTTCATGTCATGTCGACTAGCGGGGTAAAGACTGGTGGCACGAAACCCTGCTGCTGTTTGGTACTTAGTCCTGCAGAGCGGATGACTACCACTTCACACTTTTTGTTCATGTTTATTCTTCTTGTTAATAGGCCAATGTAAAAATGCACAATTCCATTTTCTTCTCCTGAAATTTTCATTTTCTTTTTTTTTGTTCTCTCTTCTTTTTTTGTTGTTGACAAATTAGACTGAGGCTCTTTTTCGGATTTACGAAATGAACAATTATGGACATCACATATACATATTATGTCCATACGGACTCTGTAAAAAAACGATGAAGGCACTTTTTGAATAGCCTATAAGCGCAACTTTTTATTTATTCTGTAGGCATACATATTTTAATTTTAGGCGAATTGGCAAAGGAGGTATGCTTTATTGGCAATATTTGTCAGAACGCTTATTATATTGATTTAAAATGAGAATTGAGAATATATTGTAAGCACTGTTGTTGTTTGTGTTAGATATACTGTATGTATGTAGACCATTACTTTCAGCACTGTATACTTATATACTGTTAGGAAAATGAGCGAGGGTCCACCAGTGAGGACTAACCCTTAGGCTATATTACAACAATTCATTAATTCAAGAAATAAAATATATCTGTTGGGTTGTTTGAGCCCAAATCCACCAAAACATTATATATTTCGATTTTATTACATGTCTGTAATTCTTGGAGAAAATGAGGGGGACATAAAAATGCGCATTGCTAAAACACTCTAATGTGTGTAGAAATTTAACACTTTGGTTCATACATTAATAGATATGCAAAAGGTTATTTGTTGAATGCTTCATCCTCTGGTAAATTTGGTAAATTCAAGAGTAGAAAATTCACCTAAGGGTCATGATTTTATAAAAGCTCCAGTCTATAAAAGTTTCAGTGTAATATTGAGGACGGGTAGCCTAAGTGATGCTTTCACTTGGCATGAGGTTTAGATGCCATGCCTGCTTCTAAAACCTTTAAAGGAACAAATCTGATTTTCTATGAAACAAAGAAAATCTGATGTAGAATTGAAATAAATGCTTTTTAAAGTTAATGTGCCACGTTCTCATATGTAACAAGAGCGTGCGCAATTAAGGCGTAACAAATCACACACAGAAATCTCAGGCGCCTCACAGATTACATCAGTGAAAATATGCAGTAGTGCTTTTACTCTGGTACATTTTCCAAAGAATATTTCTGCAATGACAATAAATGGTGCTGTTCTAAATTAATCTTTATTAATTGTGTAATTTATAGTTCTGGAGTGTCTAAATTCCATACACTTCTACGATAAATTGTGGTTTTGTGTATTAAGAATCCCTGCTTAAGGACAAAAAAATAAAACATGATTCAACAGGTTACTGCTAAAATGAAGGAAAGTGCAACAAAATGTAAAATTAACTTGCAGACAAATTATGACTTAAATTCCTTAATTTGCCATAATTTTTTTTTAATCTCTCAAAAGTAGGGCGAGTAAATACACTGTTGCCCATGAAGCTGAAAAAATGTAATTTTTTTTTTTTTAGGACATTTCTATTTTATTCTTATTTATACACATTAGTAATAACCCTTGGCCATGTACAATAATTACATCCTGAGTCCCAGTTACTTTATCTATCAAGAATAAATCACATTGTCATAGTCATTTCATGAGAAGAGGTAAAAAAATATTTTCTTTCAACTTTATGGGCAACAATGTATTTTCCATCAATCGTGTTTTCATAAAACTATAGAGAATTAAATATTCTTAACTACAGCACAATTTGCCAGCTTTATCTAGGATATTGGAATTTTGTAGTTTAGAGTTCTGAATATAGGAAACAACAGTGGACGACCACCACTTACTGTTTCTCTTATTTAACTTGTGGTAATCCATATAAGTAATGTTACATTGAAACAGAATGTAATGCCATGTATACAAGACTTCTCTCTGTGGCTAATTTCCATACTGTCCAAATGGATCTGTTTAGTACAAAATCATCCACTCAGGTTTTTGTGTCCTAATACACACTTTCATATAAGACATTAAATTCTAATTTAATTTGTGTTAGTGTTAATTTTGTTTTGTGAGCAATGCTGTCGAAGTTTGTGTTCAAACATGCATCAGGCTCTAAGCTGTTCTGCCTTTAATACTTGCAGAGCGTTACTATCTCACTACGTGACCACTGACTGAACCCACATGAAATGAGCATACCATTTCGCACAGGGGCTTCAGCTCAGCAGCAGCACAAACCGATGACATTTGCTGAGTTTCAGTACTCTGGCGAGGCTGAGGGAATGAGATGGGGCTCCACAGCTGTTCCCTGGCCAGGCCTGGATGACAGCTCCATAAAAAGCCTGAGGCCTGCTCTGTGCAGACAGACATGCTGCGCGCTTGTTCCTCAACACAATCAGGAGTTCAGTAAAAACAGGTCTCTGTTCTGGAACAGCAGAATGACACAAGGATAACAGGTAATGGGTAATGTCCAAGCAAATACATAAAGATCTGACTATATAACACAGAACAAGGGGCAAAAGATGTAATAATTTGGTGCTGGTGTCAGTGGCTTCAGCACATATTACATTTGTTGCATTTCATTTTGTATTAACATCTGGGTCAGGAGGCAAACCAGTAACACAGCATCTTGTACGAGGCAGCAGTTAAACAAAACCAAAAATTAAAAAAAAGTCATTGTAAATGTGTGTGATCTGTCACAAAAAAAAAAAAAGACTTTCCTTAAAATCAACTCTATAGCAGCTGAGAAAACAAACTTCCAAGACTTTTCGGTTGAAGTCATCTCACACTACTTGTGTCAAAATTCAATTGAAGATGGCATCTAACTTTCGCTACTTCTTCGTAGGTATGTCACATTTATGTGTTTTGAACTGTGACATGTGAAACTATAGTGTGAAAGCTGTGGTTTTTCATGTATATCTACATCCAAAAATGCAAAATGAAACTACCAATACCAATAGCTGCTGCTATTGTTAAGATTTGTCTTCCACCAAACATTTATCCAAGTGCGATAATAAACAGATCTGTAAAAAAAAAATTACAAAAATTAAAAAAGACAAAACCAGAACCTTTATGGTCAAACATTTAATAGAGAACATTATAATTCAACACTGTAGAGTACTTTAGTTAAACATCTTGAATGGCAACATCTCTAATTCAATAAACTTTGAGGCTGGTGATGCTCTACCACTCACTTAACCAGACAATGAATAAAAAACTGTTATAAACTAAAGGAAATACATCTACATGTAATATGTTCATTTTCAAACCATACTTATGGAAAAACGTAGACAGCACAGTAAGCATGTGGGAAAAGCATGGCTCCAAAAAGCCAGACAGTCTTTTAAATGGACACATTTGTATCCAGACTTTCACCCCAACATAGTGATAGACAACCACACTGTTATGGAGAAAAGCTAAGTCTCAGAAATTGTGTAAGGACAAATAGTGCAAATTATCAGCTCAGATTATTGACGCAGCTTCCAAAAAACTTCTCCAAGACAGTTTTGCAGCCATGTTTACAACTTGCAAAAGCCTTAAAGCTACCTGAATGTCAAAAAATACATTTGGTATGTTGTAGAAGTAAAAATGTAGTTTGTTCCAAAATATTCAGATTAGTGGAAATTTCATTAGAAAAAGTGAATGAAATTCATGTTGGACAAGAGAATTATGAATCTGAAGATTAGAGAGCCAGTTTTTTCTACATGACCACAGTGTGGCGCTATCACACAAAAAGCTGACCTGTCCTCCTTGGGCCAGTGACCTTTTTGTTAAACATTTCACAAAACTGACAAACACAACCGGAAAGAGAACCTTCATAGACGATGTAACGGTGATAACTACACATGCAATAAACACAAGAGCTTGCCTTTGAAAATCTCAATGAATGTAGTTTAGACCAGGAGACGTGTGGGAATAAAACAACTGATATTTGAAATGGTAAAGAACTGTGAAAGGTATTTACACATTCTCCAACACCACTGTTCAGTCATGAAAATAATTTTTTCAAATGAAAAGAACTTGTTATCGCACTCAAGTCTCATTTAGCTAAACAAACTCCGATTTAATAAAAAAAAAAAGAAAGTTTTAAGGCATTGACGGCTGCTCTACAATTAATACTGTTACTAACACTGGAGCTGTGTACCTTTCACTGCTCTTACTGCTCACTCTTTTCATGGGTGTCACCCTTAGTCTCTGGCGGTGCCGTCTTAGGCTTCTGAGCTGCTGATGGTCTGGGTCTCCTATTGGACACTCCAGTCCTCTTGCCCCCTCTTTGACTCTTGGCCATCTCCGCCTGGAGGTCGTGACCATTCAGAGACAGACCCTGCAGAGCCTTCAGGGCCTGATCTGCAGCCTGGGGGTCGCTGTAGTCCAGGAAGGCCCTGTGTTGAGCTCCTTGCCAGGTGAGCCTCAGCGGGGCGGCCTCTCGCTCCCTGAGGGCCGTTTTCAACTCACTAACTCGCAGCCCAGCAGGGATTCCACCCAGGTAAACTGTGGTCACAGTCACAGGGATCTTACGCTGAGACGCGACTTCATTTCCACCCTCTTTGACACCCTTTTCTTTCATGCTCCCTCCACTTTTCCCCTTTGCTTTCTCAGCGATTTCTCCCTCACTGCCTCCCTTGCCATCTCCTTTGCTTTCTTTTCTCACTCTAGGTGGACGCTGTCTGGGTTTCTGATCAGATGCTGCTGTTTTTTCTGGTTTGGTGTCCCGTTTATATTCTCCTTCAGCACGTTGCTGTGTGCTTTGCCTTGGCCTCTGTTTGGTTTGCCTTCTGGGTTGACCCGTCTGCAGGCCGGGTTCTGCTGGAGCAGGCGCCACCCCCAGTGTAACATCCTTTCCTGCCTGCTCCTCCAGAGCACGCAGCTCCTTCAGGATGGGGATCTTCTCCAGCTTCTCTGTATCGAGCTGAAGATACAAAAATCAACAGACTCATTATGGTTCCAAGTAGGGAAGGAGCCATAAACGAAGTGTCGTACTCTGAGCCAATGTAGCATACTTTCAGATGAGTTATCTTTATCACATAGTGAAAGCTGACAAATTAATTTTTCAACCCGTTCATGACCAATAGCATAGTAATAACACAGCTACCAATCTTTATAGCAGCAGGACATTTCACTTCCTGGACAGTTAAAAATAAAGCCTGCTCTCTTGATTTGTTGGGTCTTCAAGTGTCTTGGCAGCCTTTGATGCTGACCAGTCCTGTAAAGGATATACGGGGCTATTGTTTTTACACTGGCCTGTTTGACCCGTCATTCCCCTGCCCCTGCAGAGCCAAGCTGGCTGGGCAGAGGAGCCTTTGATGGTCAGACATGGCCTTCCTGTCTGTGAGGTCAGTGGGTCCTGTTTACATGCACGTCTTAAGGAACCCACAGTTAGCAGACAAACGCTGTACATGCCAAGAATAAAAACTCCATCACGTCAAAATAAAAATAAATTATCAGGTGGAAAAAACCTCTGCCTCTCTCTGTCCTCTGCAATGCACCACAACAGTTAAGTCATCATTTACAGATGAATAAAACTGGAATCTGAAAGGACATTTAAGCTATAAGGGGAAATTCCTTTTTCAATCTTTTTACTTTTAGTTTTTGTGAGACCCTGACAACTGATAGCATATAATCCTGGAATGCAATATGTGAGTAAATGTGTCAGTGTTGACTGTACACAAAAACCGAAATATTCAATCAGATGTTGTTACTGTCATCATCACTGATTAAAAGTTGAACAAAAAAAAGCAAAACAAAGACTTACCATTAACGTCATACTTGTTGGCTCCGAAATAAAATGTATTCCGAGGCCTTTGATAAGGTGTAATGTCATAATATGTCCATTAGAGGGCAGTGTTGAAAAGAAAGTCTGTATGACAGAGGCCAAGCTTTGGATTTCTTTTCAGTTCCATTTCAAAGCTCATGTGAATTTGTTTGAGATAACTTGTCTTTTACAGTTCAGTACATAATGTTAAATGAAGAAATAATTGCCACCATTAAAACAATCACATCGTTTCATCTGTCAAATGCGGTATGTGCCCATTTCCCTTGGTTTTGACTTTAGTTCTTAATGATATGACGGTCTGTGTTCTTTACATTTTTGTTGTGTTAGTGTTAAAACTTTTCAATAAAAAGTAAATCACAAAAAAAAGAAAAAAGATCACGTTGCATAAAGATTTAAATCTGCAAATTACAAGGAAGAAGAATCTTATTTGTCAGTATATATTTTACACGTGGACATGCAAAACACACTGAAATTGACCCTCTGCTTTTAGTCCGTCTCTCACTGAACATGCAGGAACACACCACATGTCCAGGGAGCAAATGCAGGGTTAGGTGCCTTGCTCAAGAGCACATCAGTCCCCCATCTGAGGAATCGACCCTTTGGTCACAAGCAGCTTCTTTGACCTTCTAGTCCACAACTGCCCCCAAATTAAGGACTTACTGTGGTGGGCCAACAGCAGCAAAACATATAGCAAAGAAATACATTTAATTTACCTTGGTCCAGATGATACCCTGTGGCTTGGGAAGCTGACAATTTGTTTTAATAACTCTGGTGGGTGTGAGGATGTAGTCCACAGTCAGGTCATGTTTCTCTATAAGGGTCTCGGGGATATCCACCACCTGAAAGCACACACATTAAATCAACTGCTGAGAGCCTACATATTATTAGCCTTTTTCTTGTTTTTTTTCAACCAGGCCAAAACCTAAAAATTTGCTATTTAAGCCTCGTATGCATACCTTTACACCTTCAACTCAAACATACAGCGTAACTGAGCTGTTAGTATGGCTGCACACACTTTGTGTTTAGTGCTCAAGTGTCAGGCTTTGGGCTAAAAGGTAGAATCCATAGTTTATGAAAACAATGAAGCTTATTTAGACAAATAAATGCACAAACCTGACAGTCATGCACAACAGTAACCACCACTGTAGACTCACTGACGGCTCCCATTACATCCATCATGCCATACTCCATGTCTGCATAGCCTTCTCCTTTCCCAATCCGAAAACCTGCAGGAGAACACAATAAAGTTGTGAATTGTGTGAAATAGTCTAGATCTGATGTTTGGGAACCATCATTCCCTCTGTGTTGTATGACGGAGCTGTGTGTGTGTGTGTGTGTGTGTGTGTAAAAATCAGAAATAAACAGCATCTGTACTATGGCTGCGGTTATGTTCAATTCTTAAAAATAACTTAATTAAATGTAGTCTGGGGACATGGATGAACATGGATGAAGCCTGTACAGCATGTTTTATGAAAACCATGTGGCCACATACACTTAAAGCCATTTGGAGTCACATGCATTATGATAAACATGTCCTTTCACCACAACATTGCTTCAGTTATCATAAGGATTTGGAGAATGTGGATCAAAATGACTTGTGAGTGGAGGGACAATTTAAATGGAGGGCAGAAGGCAGCAGAACCCACAAGCAGCTAAATGGATCTGATTATACACATCTGCCCCCCACTCTCATTTCTGTGTTTCTTCAAATCTCTCTGCCTCAGCGGGCTATATACATGCCTGATCTCAACACACATATTTAATGTGACTCAAGACCATTGTCTCACGACATTTTCTCTCTGTCTCTTGTCATTTGTTACAGTGTAATAAACAATCATTACAGGATACTGTTTCTAATCTTCAAAGCAGTGAGTTTGCAGAGTCAGTATCTAATAACAGACTGCAACTCACAAAGTCAAGTTTTTAATCAAAGCTCTAAAGCCCCAATAGTTGTCATTAGACTCTGAAATGAGCATTATACAGTAGAAAACTGTTGAATGACACAAGCAAGTTTGCTTTCTTTGAGCCTAACTGCTCATCAGTAACTGAGATGGACGAGCTGCAAGAGCTTCAAATTCAGGACTACAGCATCATGGGTATTATAGTAAATGAAAACAAACACACAAACTATCAGTGAAAGAATATACACAAACTAAAACAAGAAAGAGGTGCAGATAATGAATAGAAAAATTATCTGAGGACCTTTGATAACACAGACTTGCACTTGATGTCTTGCTTTTCTTTTTCAATCCAGAATTTTCAATTTGTGCAAATCAGCAGTTGCTTCATAACATGAAAAACTAGAAAAAATAAATAAATACAAACTAAGTACAGCTAATCAATTTCACAAAATAAAAATACTTGTGCACCTGTTAAACATTGTAAAACTCCAACCCATATTGAAAGATACATTGAAATAAAAACCAATAAAAAATTAAAAGCCACAATTGAATTTACTTGCATATCTTTTATCTGGTTTTGTTGTGCCTGTGGATAAATCTTGGGCTTAAACATAGACTTCAATAAGAAATACTATGAAGTAGGGGTCACCAACCCTGGTCCTTGAGATCTACTATCCTGCGTGCTTTAGATGCATCCCTCTTCCAACACACCTGATTCAAATGATAAACCCATCATCAAACTCTGCAGAAGCCGGACGATGACCATCAGGGGTGCTGGAAGAGGGAGATATCTAAAACATGCAGGACAGTAGATCTCAAGGACCAGGGTTGGTGACCCCTGCTATAAAGCATACTTAATCAACAGAAGATGGAGACAGTCTAATGTACATGCCCCTTTTCCCCACTCCCCTCTGTGGGAGTGGCTACTTTTTCAGTTGTAGCCATCTGGGGCCCAATGACGACGTAACCTGGGTTGACTCATCTGTGCCCTGTCCTGTGACCTCGGACCTCCTCCCTCGCCCTCACCTGTCTGGATGGACCCCCTCATGTGCCCCCACCCTACTGCAACTACATCCACAAATGGATGTCTATCAGTCCTGGTTAAATCTACAGCCTGTCCATCCATAGGAGTGGATCTCTCTTTCAGTGTGGTTCTCCCCGAGGGTTATCTTTTCTCACTGGGTTTTTGGAGTTTTTCCTGCTGAGAAGGGGGATCTAAGGACGGGGAATGCCCGGGACATTAATCCAGTTCCTTCATTGCCTGTTAACTTAACTGTTGCTTAGTTTCCTATTCAACAAATTTGGTAAAACCCTGTGAGGCAACCTTGTGATATCGAGGTCTACAAATAAAACTGAATAGATTGTTCACCTTTCTCTGACACTGCAACTGAGCCAACCACCACCAGATCTATCTTCACCTTGGCATCCAGACCAATAGGCACACTAAAATCTTTCACACCCTGAAAGAGAAAAAAACATGAACAAGATAAATATGTCAAGCACAAAGGCATCTAAGAATGTGACCTTGGAGAATGTAAATGACATTAAGTGAAAAGATTACAGTACAAACCTGAGAGGAGGAACATATGCGCAACTGTTCTTTGGTGGCGCCTGAGGGAGGGGTAATCTTATTGAAAAGGCCAGTACGCAAGCGAGGAGTGGGGACTAATAACGTTTTCTGTGCCTGTGATGAA
>JAPTYQ010011261.1:15779-32497 GCA_029814465.1 Ostorhinchus cyanosoma
GAGGGGTAATCTTATTGAAAAGGCCAGTACGCAAGCGAGGAGTGGGGACTAATAACGTTTTCTGTGCCTGTGATGAAGGATAAATCAAAATTATACAAAATTATTTATGAAGTTCATTCATTTATAGAAATCTCTTGTTACTATTTATTATAGATTAAATTGATGTGACTACAAAGCAGATAATGGGTTTTCAGAACTTTTCTGTGATACAGTTTGATGCACTTTGGTTCATGGTGCTTTCTTCCAGTGATGTGCTACCTGTAGCACTGCCAGCCGGGCACCCTCCAGAGGTTTATCAGGATCCACTTTCACCACAGCTGCCTGGGTGAATGCCTGGAGTTCAGATACTTTGGCACAGGCTGTGAAAGCACCCTGGTTGGAGAGGAGAGCAAAAGGTCTGATGACAGCATTTTTCAGTGTCAACTTACTTCCAGGGTGACAAAGCGCGCCTGCTGCTGGGGTCTGTCTGGGTTTACTTTCACTGTTTGGCTGGACCTGAACTCCTGCAGGACCTTCAGTCTGTCACAGGCTTGGTTGGCACCCTGGTTAATAAGTGCATAAGTGACGCAAGGTGTAAATGGAAAGTATAAGAACACTGACCAAAAGCGGCTGCACAGACTTAACTCTCATGTGTCATTCCTGTGGCTGTGATAATTTTACCAATATATATTTTGTGTCTTCCTAAAATATCCGTAGTTAAAATACCCTTTTCACAGCATAAAAACATGATGGGAAGTCATACCAGCACCTGACTCCAGGTTGACCTCCTTATATTAGTCAACTACTAACACCTGCATCTGCCAGTAAAATAATTTAGTCAAGGCTTTCCTGATTCATACACAAAGTAAACACTACTAAATACCGGCATGTGTTTTCAAGTTGATTTAATGAAACGACCACAAACTGTTTGACAATCACAAAATCTTGGACCACTGCTAATAAAGGAAGCTTTCTGTCAGAGTCTAAATGCTAATGCTGTAATATTTAGCCTGCTTTTTACTCAGAACATAATGGAAACAGAAGATGGGGTGAGGATCAGTACAGAACCAAGGCCACGTTTTAACCCGGTTGTACATGCACTTGTTAATGCAGACCACAGACTTGACCCCTGTGGACACGTGTGTCCTCTTACAAATTTAACTCTACACGCCTGAGCCACCATTGAATGAATGAAAATGCACGGACACGAGGACAGTACACCTTATTAGACAGCAAACACGTTAAATGTAGTTATTAGCTAGGCTAGGACTTATGCAAATATAAGAGACAAGTATGAGCAACAACAGATTAAACTTTACTTCATCGATTAAATTGTTAAACCTCCCTTAAAGTTCGGGATTCTGTTGTGAACAGGTCTTGGGGAGTTTGCCAGATTCTTATCTTCGATGTAGTCCCAAACTTTCTGGCGAATGTCACATTTTGTGGCTCCTGTAGAAAAGTCAAGTGAAACGTATCAACGTTAGCCAACAACGGCAGAGCCTCGAGATTCATGTTTAGCGACAGAAATAATATAAACATTGAACTTACCAGGATTTACTTTTATCACAGGTTCCATTGTTTTAACGGTAACACAAAAACGTTTGAGTAAAACACTTCAGCAACTCTTTACGCAGCAAAGTCTCACACGTGAGTCCTGTAACATAATACAGCAGGAACAGCTGCTTGTCAATGTTTATCATGGCTACGGCGGCTCGAAGAAGTCAAACTTAAAGAACCGCGAAACCGTAAATGTTCCCATTTTCCCGCGGTATTTCACAAAGCTGTGTTAAGGTACGTATCCAAGCTCAGAATTGTTTCCTCTGGCAGCGGGAGCATGATTTCGACTTTTTATCTAACAATTATGAATTATCATGGGGATATTTTTTTCAGCGGAAATGGGCTTCCATACATAGAAAGCCCGTTTCAACCACTGAAAAAACATATTCTCATAATAAATCATAATTATGAGATTTTTAAAAAAGTCATAATCGTGAGATAAGAAAGTCATAATTATGAGTTAAAAGTCATAATTATGAGATAAAAAGTTAAAATTATGAGATAAAAAGACATAATTATGAAAAAAGTCGAAATTATGCTCCTAAGGGTCGGTTAACTACAGTTAAGCAAATACCTGAAGTGCCATTCTAATATTAATATTCAGGTTCCATTTCTTTCACAGACACAGTTTAACACACGCGTTTCTTAAAATTAATTTCAATATTAGATTCAAGATTCAAAGATTTTTTTTTCCACTCACTGTCAATTCACTAACTGCACAGGACATACATTGAATTGAAAATTTCTCTCTCACCTCAGTAATAAATGCTATGCAATTACAAAAAGAGAGATCAAATTAGAACAAGAAATTAACTAAGCATCAACGATAGACACTTTATGATGTAAATCAAACATATTTTCAATAGGTTGGAGTGCAATACAGTGCTAGATTTACAACATGCTAAAGAAAACAAATACAATGGATTGATTTTTGATCGTCAAAGCCAAAATCAATTTAGTGTAATTGTTTGGTTTAAGCCTATCAAATAGTGTGCAATTTTTGTATTTATACCTTGAATTTTTTTTTTCCAGTATAATATCAAACCACACTTATTGGAAAATGATATGGAAATCTTTTACCTCAAGTACATGCTTCTATTGTGTTTGATTTTTTATTAGTATTTTTATATATTTTACCAATGCTTTGGTTTTTCGAGGTTATATCTAACAGTTGCTGTACTTTGGTCATCTACTTATCAGCTGTAATGTCTATATGACCACATGGAATAATAATTTTTTATCACTAAAGTTACTCTTTTGGATGTTTTCATAGCTCCTGTTATAATATTATTGTACATATTCTGTTTGGTTGCAGACCACGTGAAGTTATCCGCTTTGACCACTAGAGAGCGGTCTCTACCTGGAGATTTACATCAGTAGAAAGAATATTCATTTTCTGTTTTTCATAAGGTATGAGATTCAGGTTTCCCCCTGATATCACAAACAATGGCTTATTGAATGTTGGCATTTATTATTTTACATGTGTTCTTAAAACTGCACACCCAAATATGATGTCATTCCATGTGCCTTGTACTGCACCTGAGTGTGATCAAGCATACTACGTGATCTGACCCATGAAAGCAGTCTCCTTACATGTAAGATAACAGGTTTATATACACATTCCTATGCCATGCACTTGCACACGAGGTCTTACTCCTACATACAGGACATGAACATGCAGAGCCCTCACAGTTTCCCCCTCCAGTGATCCATAACCCTCCACGATACCCCATTCTCTCTCAGTCTGGGCAGATTGCCAGCTCCTCCCTCCCTCTCTCTCTCTCTCTCTCTCTCTCTCTCTCTCTTTCTCTCTCTCTCTCTCTCTCTCTCACTCTGTGTGTGTGTGTGTATGTATTCGGTACATACCAAGCCAAGCCCTACAATGGTGTGCTTACTAAACCAAGTGGCTTTGAATTTGCAGTGATGTCGCTGTTCCCAGACCTCCCTCCCTCACTCTGGTGGATCCACTCTGTGAGGCAGTGCAGCACTCAGACAGCTCTGATGGCAGAGTGGGGCAGGTGGACTGCACACGCTGAGAAACCAGCTTCATCTGATAGTGAAATTTAGAACAAGGGAGGATAAAAAAAGCCGGAGGAGCAGAGTCTTTGGAGAGCTGAGGTCTCGGTCTGTCTACCCACCCCCTTACTCTCTCTCATATGCACACACCCCACACACAGACACACACTCTCCCCTCTTCCCTCCCTGTTCGTTTGCTCCACTCTCCGATGCTGGTGTAGTGAACAACAGGACACTCTTGGCTGGGCTGCATGGAGGCACAGGGAGGGGCAGGGAGCCCAGGTAAGAGCCATTTTCTGTCCTCTCATTTGTCTTTGTGCTTCCCTTACATTGCAAGTGAACAATTGTAGTGTCTTTGTCTTGTGAGTGACTTGAGCTATGAATCATTTGATGCCTTCCTTTACATGTGCATCCTGTTCTCACTTTATTTCTCTGACAGAAGACCCCCTTACGTGCTGTTTGATCTGGAATCATGTCCATGCATTTCTGATCTGTCTAATCAAAAGTTGGTCACTCATATACAGTATGTCAAATCTAAATATAGCTGTGCACCACTATGCTATATGTGATCATCTGCAACAGAGATCCTGCTGAGGAGGTTTTGGTTCTACAGACTCGAGCTTTATGCTTACTGCCAAGCATTCTTTTTGTGTTTACACGCACATAGGTCAACCATGAAATAATCAACCAATTGAATGACAGAACGTTACAATAGTAGTATAGTGCCTTTTGTTTTAAGGCCATCCAGGGATGTCTATGCTTTGGTATCATAGCACAATGCCTCAGTGGCTCCATTGCCTAGCAATATGCACTGCAGTATGTACAGTTAATGCTCACACAGGAGAGTTTAGGATAGTATCAGTCAATTGCTCAGTGTCTAATATGAAAAGTAATGTAGTTTGTTAGCAATATATTAAAAGCTCCAGATATTAAATTGTGTAACCACCTCATTTGTTGTTTATTTATTTGTTGACTGCAGGGAACAACAGTGTACGTGCAGCTGCTGCAAGTTGTGATTTCATGTTTCTTTTTTAATGGGGTTAATATTTCTTTTCCCAGAACACTTCATCATTTTATACATGCCTTATCTGAGACTACACTATAATATGATGAGACTTAACTTATTATAGTACATCAGAAGACTTTAATCACATGGGGTGATATCAGTGGTGGCAGACACAGCAGCAGAAGGAAAAATGTTTCCAGCTTTAGTTATGATCACCACATTTATATTAAGTGAAAATGCACCAGAAGGAGAGCTGCCTTTATTTCCCAGTGCAGTGTGACTTGATGTGTTCTTAAACAGCTGTGCGCATAAAGTGCTTAGTACAAGCCAAGTAACCAGGAGAAAAGGGTGTTGAGAGAGTATGTTAATTCATTGTGCCTGTGCTACACAGTCAAACCACAATTGATTTATTGAGCCAAGTCACTGAGTTTGATTCAGGTTTGGCAAATGATCACAACATCTCTCTCTCTCTCTCTCTCTCTCTCTCTCTCTCTCTCTCTCTCTCGCTCGCTCTCTTTCTTTCTCTTTTCTATCCATCTGTCTGTCTGCTTGGGTTAACTGATCCAAGGAAAGTCATACTCTGAAAAGTCGACGTTTGTGATATCCGACTGCCTTTTTACCAGTACTGTCTGTATTCTCATTATTTTCTCTGGCGTTTTTACAGCTGATTCAGCAGGTGGTGGCTAGACCAGACCATCTGTGTAAACATGTCCTTTTACATCAAGATGATATTGTGTCTTTTTTTCCCAAAACCCCGTCCCTCTGTAACCAAATAACTTTCTGACTGATCACTAGATTTGTTATTTCACTACAAGATATCTGAGCATATATTGACTTCACATACAGCGTGTAGTCAGAACATTAGGAATCGATACTTAAAGCTAGCATCAGACACACGTCTTGGAAAATACATTATTTCTGTTGGAATTTCAGTATCACAATGATTTTATAGGACATACAGTATTTATACGGTAGTATTTTGTTCATTTCTTACAAACAAAATTCTGTTAGTAATTAAACTATATGAAAATCATTATGAAGTATGTATCTGGTCAGGATGTTTGGCTAGAAAACAGTAGCTTTAGGGTTAATAAATTGGATTTGAGCCTACAAATGAATTTGTTAATTGGAGATAGAGGAATGAGTATTGGGTGATGAAGATGATGGAAATGGAACCCAAAGGCACTGATAGTCTAAATATTGAGCAAACATTTCATTATCACAGGGTTGGTTATAGTATTTCACTTTATGTGCCTCCACTCCTGGGAAATCAATCAATAATAGTAAACATTGGATTTTTCAGAGTGAAATTGGAATCTACCATTTTCTGGCAAGACCTTGTCTAATACCTTTCTTCTGATATGTGAAGTGAACTGCCTAGTAACATACTAAAAGTAGAAATGGTCTCAACCATCTGGTGAGGCCCATCAGTAGACTACTGCCGTCATGTTTGGGGTTTTTTATTTTATTTTATTTTTTTAACATATTGCTATTTTGTGTTATCTTAGGTGAAAATGCATACTTAGTTTTTTGTGTATCATTTAAAGGTAATACTAGAAAGTAAAGCTAAAAGCAACAATAGTATCCGGTGGCATTAAAAACAGTGTGTATCTTAGTATTCCATATTGTCTTTAGTAAAATGAGCAACAACTCCATACTCCTGTTCTGGCTCAGCCTCCTTGTATGTTTTCCACTGAGTCAGACAAAGGTTGACATTTTACCTTGATCAAGTCTCACCAATCTGGAGTTTGTGCATGCTCCTGCTCTTAAAATGTGTGGTATTTTAGGAACTTTCTATTTTCAGAGCTGTAAATAGTTTGTGTTTTGAATGGATGTTTGAGATGTTTTTCAGCAGGTGTTGGTAAAACGCACAACCAAGCTTCGTGGGAATGTGTGACTATAACAAAAACATGACCCGTGTTTTCTCATTTGATGCTTTTGTTTCTTTGTCTGCATGCATTGACAGAGCCCAATAAAGACATTCAGAAACTGCTGAAGCCCTCCAGCTCAGGCGACCTATCCAGGGATTTGTTCCAGCATCCAGCAGGGGAGGAGGAGGGCAGTTTGTCAGGGCACACTGCTAGCCTTCTACACATCACTGAGAAGAGACGTGAGTACCGTGGTAAGGGACTAAAGGAGAAAGTGGGAAAAATGTGAACAAGCAAGGATTATTAATTGTGGTTATAACAAGATACGGATTAAATATGGGTGGGAAATGCCTCAAGCTAACTGTCAGTGATAAAGAAGGAGATTAAGTAGAGGTGGTCGGATAATGCGGGGCGTGATGGCACACCATATTATCCACATTATCCAACCCTACCCCTCCTTCCAATTACTCCAAGACGAAAGCTACTTAAATATGAAATTGAGCACAAATTCAATATATATTGGAAAACCATTGTGCAATAAAAAGTGTTTGCCTGTTGTATCATATGTACTGACAGACGCAGCAATATTTAAGATTGTCTGAGAGACAGGAGCTAGAGTGTATATGAAAGTCTGTTGACTTCTGCCAAGAGGTGACCTGAGGCTGTACTGTAAATAGTAAAAAAATGCAAATGGACTGCACTTCTATAGGACATTTTATACAACTTCATACCCAAAGCGTTTTACAACCTCACATTCACCCATTTATGCACATACTCACAACAAGTTCTCCCTCCTACTTTCATTGCTAATGAGGTCATTTTGTTTTAACATTGTATACATACATTATATAACCAGTTAATACATATAATTAAGGAATCTGTCACAGTAACTGAGAAAAAATATATTATAAATTACAGTCACTATTTTCAGTGTTATTGTTCATAAAGGGGTTACTTCTGAGTTTACCTGTAAAAATCCTGCATATACAGTAGAATATAACGGCCAATTATGAAAAAAGTGATGCGTATTATCACAGCAGAATGTTAATGAATGCTGAAAAGTTAACAATATTTTCCCTCTGGAATCAGGAAACGTCTCTGTTATTACACAATATATTTTAAGGGTTTTCAGCTTTATGTCCTATTATGTGACAAGATATCAAATGTAATGTATTACAGTACTTTTGATAAAGTAGTAAAATAGTTACATTATTAATTACATTTTTAGTTAGTAGCCTGTATGCCATATGGTTTTAATACAGCACACTTAGACTGTGCTTTAAGCAGCCATTTCCAAACTGTTTACCTGACAAAAACAACAAACATTCATGTTAACAAAACCTCTGCAGTGATTATCAGTGAAGATAAAAGTGATTGTGAAGAAAGTGTCTTATAATTTACCATCACTATTAGGTCGTCAGTTAAATGAACATAATGACACATAATAACTATTATAATTTGTGACATAAAAGTTGCACTGGGCACCCTTTGCTCACTTAAAATGATGTCCTTCATACGGCCTGATTAATCAACACATGAAGTAATCGCTGCCTATTTTACAAATTGTAGTCCTACATTTTCAGAGACCATTGCAGCACAACCTCAGCTGAAAGGACCCATTGTGCATCAGTCCCATACACAGACTTCCCTGTACGTGCCAGACTCAAAGCCCAGGGCACAGAAACACACAGAGGGATACTGGGGCTGCATGGGTGACAAGGCAGCCTTATTCAGCTTCAGCAGCTAAACAGTTTTTCAGAGAGACAGCTCATCCTGGAACAAATAAACGTGTCTATCCATTTTAATGTTACTCACTAACTTTCAAGGGCACCTGATAGCCCAGACCAGGCTTCATGTTCGGAGATGTGGATGAGCAGTAAAACAAGTATGAAGACCTTTTTTAATAAAATAATCATCCCTTATATGCAAATTTCAGGGAGATTCTTTACCTAGGACTTATATCACAGACCCACTTTGCAGCTTCATCATGAACAGCACAGAAGGAAATTCCTAGTGTTGCAGAAAAAAGGGGACCAAGATGGCTCCTGTTTCATCTGAAAGATTTATTTTTAGCCTCTGGAACAAGCAGCTTACCTTAAAAAGACAAAAACTTTTAAGCTGTTGTAAGTGCTTTTTTTCAGCAGCTCAATCAGTGAAAAACAAGAATATGCAGTGAATGTGCAAATCCATACACATGATATACAGTACGGAGAAACTGTGTTTATTTCTGTGCTTGTTTGGATGTGCAGACATTAAAAATGCATTAGAGATGTGTGTGTGTGAGAGCAAAACAGTGTATCTGCTCATTTAATACAAAGACAGAGTGTCAAGTGGAAGACATGGGAATACACAAAAATAATAATTGGCTTTAATAAAGCTATTGTTAATCTAAACTGTTGGATGAATTAAACAGATGGGCCTCATGTGATGTTTGTGTAAAAAAAAAACCCTCAGTCAAATGTTATTTAATTAAGTCAGAATATTTTTGTATTTAATAAACTGTCTTACCATCTACAGTCAAGCAGATCCCTATCGTCATTACAAGCTGCTCAGGCTGGAATGATGACCTTGGAGCCCTGATGGGACAGTTGGGAGGGAGGGAGATTACACAGATCCAACATGCAAGGCATATTCCCTCTGCTCTCTACCCCCCCACACTCAACTGTGAGCTCTTCACTCATAGCCATCCTTCTTACTCTGGTCTCTTTGTTCTTCCTGTTAAACCCACCCATACCTTTCTGTAGAGTGTGAAGGAAAAGAAAAAGGGGAAAATGAAAACAAAATCACTTTTCATTGAATATTGAAATGGCAGCATGCAATTATTTACTTTGTGATATTGTGAATTTAAGGAAACATCATATTACATGTCAGTGAATTAAAGGGACCTTATTTCACACACATTAACTACAAAGGCTCAGTTTTTAAATATGAGATTAAGGACATGCTGACAAAAATGAAAGTATGTCAAGAAGGAGTCGGGTACACACAGATTTGACATTGCTGGTTGTCAGGCTAGGATGGTGTTTTCTTACATCATGCATGTGCTTTAGGCACAAAATCCACTGGATTTTAGAGTCTCAGTGTGAATTCTCTGGCGTCAGCCCTCCCTGCTGACATCTCAGAGCTCCCCCTGATTGGTTTTTCAGAAGGAGCCAGTTGTTTCAGTCTGTCTGCCTGGGAGGGAAAAAAAGCACTGATCAATTATTCAAGGAGAATGGGTGTGGAAGAGTAAGAAAAGAGATGGGGGCGAGGTAGTTAAAAAGAACAACAGATGGGGAATAACCCTGTGATCGATTGGAAACAATAAAATAAAATAAAGCGGGTGATATTATCTTATGTACAGCTTTAATTCAATATCTAAAGCTTTGTTTTTATACCCTTCTTTCCCAGTTTTTCATCTTCTTTTTACCCTCATACATCTCCCTCTTTTATTATTAATCTCCTACAGTATATAATTCCCATCTTTCATGTCTCACTGCTTGCAGTTTTTGGTATCTGTAAGCACTATTCCCTTTGGGAAAAGTAAAATATATCCACACACACATAAATAAAGGGGCTGCAAAATGTAGCAGGCAGAGAAACACTTTCTGTATCTTTTTTGTCAGTGACTTTTAGAATGTCAGTCTTTAGACTGCTATTAATGAGCAAACTCTCTGATATTTTAACGTTAAAGCAGGTGGAGCAAGGCCCTGATCCAAAAGTAAGAAGAAGAAGAAAGAATACATTTCACTTGGATAATATAAATCATAACAGTATCAGTAGATGCAAGAATGAACAGCATTAATCACAGTATAAAGAATAAAAGATAAAACCTCAAAACAACAATACTAGGAGCACTCATGAACTCCACATCACACACATTCAAAGCAGATCTGAAAAGGTGAGTTTGAGGAGGGATGATGAATGCAGGCAGACTGGAGCAGTTACTGATGTGTTGTGTTGGTTAGTGGCGATGGATGAGGCTCGGTCTCCTCAGGGTCAGGGCCTGGTCCTAGAAGGTGAAGACAGTAGGTTGGACAGTGAAAAGCAGAGGATGGAGTGTGGTGATGAAGCTGGTCAGTGAGGTATCAGAGGGTCTGGAATAAGGAGGAGGATTTTGTACTGAATGTACGGTGGGAGGGAGAGTCTGCAGAGGTTCTGTGGTCATGGGAATGTGTTAGCAGGTAAGCAGGCCTGGATGTACTGGAGTGTATAGGATAATGTGCCATAAAGAACTCTACAGCAGTAAGTGAGTGTGGATGTGATGAAAGCATGGATGAGGGCGTCAGTGGCAGAGGAGGAGAGTGATGGATTGAGGGGTGCTATATTTCTGTGGAAGTGGAAAAAGCCTGTTTCTGTGATTTGATTTACATGCTGCTCAAACATGTTTATCAAAAATGATTATGTGTTTATAATTTCAGCAAATTACATTTCCAGTGACACATTCATAGGGAACATTACCCGTTGGGGTTTCTCTGAGTCAGCTTGAGTCAATTAAGGACAAATATTGTTAGGCTTAAAGATTTAGGTTTGGGGCTATAAAAGCTGTTGCTGCCTCAAATCCTTTCCTTCTTGCCCCCTCTAATTTCTTAGTCTTCTTTTATTCTGTTATCTCTCTGAAGACTTAACAGTATAAACACGTTTAATATTAGCATATTTGTGACTAAAGCTTCTTACGGTGGCTGAAAGGTCAAGGGCTTTGTAAATATTTATAAGTGTCATATCTACATGGAGCAGGGAAGGTGGTGAGTCTGTAGATCTTGATAAGATAGATGAACTAGGTCTCTGTGTTTGATCACCTTTTGCTAAACTGTTTCATCAGTACTTTAAACTACAGAGCCTGGCCAAAAAGTCACACTTTAATTTAACTATGGAAACAGATAGGAGTCTGTCACTGGATAATTATCAGCCACATATTCCTTAGTCGTCCCTGATGCATTGAGTAGCATCTTATTTCTTAAACAACCATCAGTTTGTAGTGAGCATAAAGAATGGATGGTATTTCAATGGGGGTCATGTGGTCTGATGAGTCCAGATTGACCCTGTTCCAAAGTGATGAGTGCATCAGGGTGAAAAGAGAGGTGGATGAAGTGATTACCCATCATCCCTGGTGCTTTAAGTACATGCCTGTGAGGGTAGTGTTATGGTCTGGGGTTGCTTCAGTTGATCAGGTCTAGGTTCAGCAATTTTATGTGTCCAGAAAATGACAGAAATAAACGTTGTGACCTTACATACGTTTATCAAAACAATACCATGGTGAATGTAAAGCTAGTTTTTGGAACTTTAAAAAAAATGTAACCAGGGTGTGTACATCAACACCTCCTTTGATGTCTTTTTTGTATTCTCTCTCAGCAGTGCTTGCTTATTTTTCAGTCCACGCGCCTGCTGGGATTCCAGGTGTTGAGTCTATCTAATATAGTTGAAACATTGTACAATTACCAGCCACTGCTCTGGCATGATGATAAGTCTTCTTTGAATCAATATGTGCTCCATCAGGAGGAGTGGGTGATGAGGAGGGTGATTATGCACAGAATTAAAAGCACCAGGGACAAAGACAGCAGAAGACTGTGGTCTGAAACGGTCTTAAACAGCCGGGAAAACAGAAGGCAAGCGACGTGGGATAATAACAGCTTCCAACCTTTTGTACAACCCATCGTTTTCTGCAGAAAGTCCCTCCCACAGCCAAGCCGTGAGTCTGGGATTGACGTTGTATTCAGGCAGGCATCCATTCATTTATAAAGAAAAGCAGTACACCTCCGTCTGCCTCAGTAGGGGCTCCGTAAGATCAGCACCAAACAATATCAGTGTCAGCATCTCATTATTTTACCGATATTGGTTCTTGTTTTTTAATGTTGCTGAGCTAACCAAATATATTTGGCTTTATATTTGTATTGCAGAGCTAGTGAAAACATTTTATTACATACCTTACATTAAAATGCAAGCATTGGGGATCAGCCTATGGAATGCTGAGTCTGGTGTGTTGAAGCCACATGCGTATAAACATGACCCACTTGAGTACAGCGGTCACGGCTCTCAAATGCTCAGGAATCATAAGCGCTTGCAGAAAGAAACAGGTGCAACACACCCTGGGGAAAAATTAACATTGCAGTGTTTTAAAACCTATAGCTCCTATTTTCAACCTCAGTGACTTTAGCTCCTGTTTGTTCAGTCACGCTGTTAAAACACAGGTGTCAGTGAAACAGAGACAGTCGGACTCTCTGAGGAACATTTAAAACACTTACAGTTTCACATTTAATACCCTTAAGTTGAGAGCGTTTTGTAGAAATGTTTAGATGAAAGAGGATAAAAGATGCTCTTTTTTAGCATTGATTTTAAAGAATACTACAAGAGCCAACTATTGATCCAGTTATGAGTACAGTGGAGATTTAAGAACAGCTCCATGGTGTGAGGAGCTCAGTTTTTACCACTGGAATGTGTTCTTCTAAAAGTATGCTGCTATCTGTCTTTTTTTTCCTCATTCTGTCCAGAACCCCTGAGTAGTGTATCTTCTTTGGAGGTGCACTTTGACCTCTTGGATCTGACTGAGCTGACAGACATGTCTGACCAGGAACTGGCTGAAGTTTTTGCTGATTCTGATGAGGAGAACCACAACGAGTCCCCAGCAGGTAAGATCTGATAAGAAATACTAGTGAAAAACAGGTAGAAAATACTGAAAATGAATAGGAGAAACACTATATACAGTACTGTGCAGAATTCTTAGGTTACCTTTAGCTATATTGCTTTAATATGGTTGTAATGAGTATAATATCTATTTCTCAATCTTTTTATTAAAGCCCAACAAAGCAGTGGGAAATATTTTATGGAGTATTAAAAACTCACAAAAAATTCTAAAGTAAATGTCTTCTACAGGAAACAGTGTTTAGTGTGATCTCTGTCCAAACAAAAAGTAACCCAAACAATAATAAACACCGGGCATATGTCGAAAAAAAACCCTGTAAAATACTAGAAGATTAGTTCAGTAAATCTCATAAAGTCATGTTAAGAACAAAAGGTCACAATAAATACTCAAATACTTCAGGTTTTGTTTCATTTTTTTCTGAAACTCTTGTTTTTGTTTTTAGTGTTGTTCTATATTTCAGGTGTGTCTTGTTACAGAAATGTGTACATACATTATAATATAATATTCTACTGTTGCTAAAAGAATAAACTTACTTATGATCTAAAGCTTTTGCGTAGTACTGTACACATGATTAAACATGCACAAAATGAGAAAAAGTAACTATAGAGTAAAGAGACGACTCATTTACAAGCACAGCAACTAAATAAACTAATAAATGATGTAATAACACCATGTATTTTTCAGGTTCAATACTGTCAGTGATAGATCCGTCAGTACACTTGCCTTGGACAGCTTCACAATTTTCCACACCACCTTAAAAGTCAGCTACCCGTATGCAAATTGAATTAGGTTTTTGTCTGCTGTGATCATTCACTCTCTTCACAGAGGCTATTAAAAGATCCCTTCATAATTCATTTCAGTTTAAGTGATGGGGACTTAACTTCTTTAGTGAGTCATCAAACACATATTTCATAGTGTCGCCATAAAAAAGCCTTTAAACTGAGAACATTTCAGATGCTTCCACTGTGGCGCAGTTTCTCTGAAAATAGTTCTATTTGCATAATAGTACGTAATTATTTACACTGATGATCACAATTGGTAATGTGTTGAAGCAAGAATTAAAGGAAACAATGGTGTATTTAGATTAGACCGCACCATTGATTTTATGTTGTGTGCACATGCGCATATTAAAAAGTTCAGATGCAGTCGTTTACCCTTCATGTGTGTCACAGCAGCAGGTACAGGAAAAGGCTAGTCTCTCCTCTTCACAATTTGCAACGGGAAGCAAAATTTCCTTCCATGTTTTATTTATGATGTGGGAGCCTCATCAGGCATGCGGATAGTGAACTCTCCCCTCAGCAGACATGCTGGGTTTCATACCAGTTTAAGATTTAAAGGTCCACGGACATGTTTCAGAATATTCTAGTTAAGAAAGTTACCATTTTCTGGATGAAAATATCTCAGTTGTAATACTGTCATCAGTTGTAGTCACATGGCTAAGAATACACAGTAAGTCCATAATATCCTATAGCTTTATTCAACATAGCTCAAACTTCATCCGTTTTTGACCTAAAACTATGAAGAACATACAACAACTTTCCAGTAATTAATCATGATATAATTTTTATTTGTCACTGTTTTTACACAGTGGGTTTCAGACTAGAATAGGAAATGTTTGTAAAAGGCATAACAGCTCACTGTTGTGTAGGATTGCACTGATTCAGTCTCACTTCGCTTTTTCTCAACCTTTTGCTCTCTTTTCTCTCCCCTCCATAGTAGAAACCAATGTTCCCATAGCTGAGCAGAATAAATAAGTTTAGCCTGTCCCTCCTTACAGATCTTCCATTCCAGCACCACACCAAGTTCCCACAGTTCCCACTGCCTCTGTTGAGTAAGTCACAAGCTGGAGCTGTTTGTCGTAAACTGGTCAGTACATGTGGAGGAGATGCAGCCAACAGGCCTCTCTCCTCATGTCTGCTGCTCTGATTTCTGCTAAAACAGGCTAACACTCTAAACTACTGTTATGGTGTGATTTTTTTTTAACTTCTACAGCTTCTAATGTGTGAGGAAAACAAAAAGACAGTGACATACATGCTTTCGCTCTCAAAATGACTTGACCGGTCTGTTTATTTTGCAGATTTAGGCTGGTAACAGTTTCACAGTGGCAGTCTGCCTCATACAGAATGTTTTTCAAAAGCATGAATTAACTGTTGAAATAAACCAACCATCTGACAAACACACAAAAATACTCCCCTTGATGAAAGGTTTTCTTAAATGGTTTGTGCCTTTTTTTGTATTTACTGTATCATTTTTGGTCAGCTTTTAAATACAAAAAACATACAACAAAACTCTGAAAGGATCATTTCTTTTACATCCTTTGGTCTGTTTGGTGCCACATATGATGGTCTTGTAGTTATTCATGAATTAGTGTAAGTAAATAAATAAATGCAGAACAGTAAATTGTATAATTGACATTAATATGAGAAAGGAGTCATTTTCACCCCTGAACTTATAGTAATAATATAATAATCTACTACTACTATTACTACTATTACCTTCAGCTACTTTCCCTGCAAATCATCTACTTCCATCTGACCCTGCATCTTCTACCTGCATGTCCTCCTTCCCCACATCTGTAAATCTTGCCTTTGTTCTTCCTCTTTGCCCCCTGCCTGGTACAGAACATCTACACCAGGGGTCTCAAACTCATTTTCTATCAGGGGCCACATTCACCCTGATTTGATCTCAAGTGTGCCGGACCCGTAAAATAATTACATAATAACCTATAAATAATGACAACCCCAAATTTTTGTCTTAGTTTCAGTGCAACCCCCCCACCCCCCTTAAATTATGAAAATACTTACTTTATAAACTATCCAAACAAAAAAGATGTGAATAACCTGAGAAAATTAAAATTTCTTTAATAAAATACGTGGAGTTTTAACAATATTATGGCTCAACTTATCATTTCTACATGTGCATTATAAATCGGATCTACAAAGACACTAAACACTTAGTAACAGGTAGAAAATAGTTCAAATTGTGCTTAATTTTCTTTAGACATTTCAGGTTGTTCATATTTGCTCAGGTTATTCACATTTTATTGTTACAGGATAGTTTGTAAATGTAAATATTTTCATAATTTAATGTTATAGTTTGCACTAAAACAACTGAAGTTGTCGTTATTTATAGGTATAGTGTAATAATATTTCCACATCAAACCGAGAAGAAAATATAGAGTCATTATTTTTACCCTGCTTCCAAAAGGAGGGCAAGGGTTTTTTTCATTTGTTTATGTGTTTGTGTGTGTGTTTGTTTGTTTGTTTGTCTGTTTGTCAGCAACTTTACACAAAAACTACTCCACCAATTTCCTTGAAATTTTTAGGAAAGGTGTGAGGTGGTCCAGAATAGATCCCATTACATTTTGGTGAATGTAGGTCAAAGGTCAAGGTCAAGGTCACCATAAATGTGTTTTCGCGATGATAAGAGATAGGGCAAATCAGGTAAAACGTTTGCGAGGGGCGGGGTTTGTTGTGCCTGGCAACACTTATTGTTTGTTATTCTATTATGTTACTGTAGATCATTTTGGTCTGTATGTGGAACCTGAACTAAAATGAGTTTGACAGCCTTGACTGTGGAATTTTTGCACTTTGCACATTCATCCCATGGATTGGAACCTTTGGTGGGCTGCATTTGGCTCCTGGGTCACATGTTTGAGACCCCTGATCTACCC
>JAPTYQ010011590.1:0-10000 GCA_029814465.1 Ostorhinchus cyanosoma
CACACACACACACACACACACACACACACACACACACACACACACACACACACACACACACACACACACAGCGGGAGACGAGGCTTTTCCATTGGCCCCACCAGACACTCTCAGCCACGCTCTCCCCACACAGCACACCGAGTTCTGCTCAGTTCTGGCATTTCCCATCACAGCCCTTTTATGACCCTTCGCTTGCACTCCCTCTCTCACATCTTGCAAGATGTTTAAGCAAAACACATTTCTAAAACCTTTCGATCATCACAACATCCAGCGTACTGCCCCTATGACATACGCCAAAATAGAAACTTAAACCTCCCAAGTGGAGGCTTGAGTTGCGAGTTTCTCCTTCCTGTCATTAGGATGATATAGGACTGTAACAGGACATCCCAGCATCTGCACTCACATTGCAATCATTCCTTGTTGCAGCACAGCTGAAATTACCAGCACTCTTAGCGGTCATGGGAAGGAGAGGCTCATGACCAGACTTTGCTCCTCGCCTTTTGTCATAACTACTGATGTGCAGGAAGAGGAGGAGGAGGAGGGAGAAAAGCATTTGCTAGGCTAATCAGACAGGGGCCGTCATGTCCCTCAGATCATGCAAACTAGTCCAAGGCTATTGGCTGAGGGAGTCAGGTCATTTGATTCAGAGGTAATTTCATTCATTTGTTAAGGGTTTAAGAGGCCCTTCGCGTGTCCTAGAGCCAAAGGTTTTCCACGTGTAGAGAAGGAACAGCAGAGACAGAGAAAGAAGAGGAGGAGCAGATCCAGAGGCCATATTTAGTGACTTTTAATAACTGATTATTCGTTTAGCTCATTCACTGAACTCTGGTGCCAAACATTTTCAGTTTCCAGCTTCGAAATTTGGGTTAGGGTTAGGCTGTGGCTCAGGAGGTACAGCATATACTGGTGTATGAATGCGTATGAATGTTTGGTGGTGGTCAGAGGGACTGTTTGGCATATACTGGGAGCTGTGCTTCCATCAGCCCACCCCAGGGCAGCTGTGGCTACAAACGTAGCCTACCACTATCAGAGTGTGAATGTCAGAGCACATGAATAATGGATCACTAATGTAAAGCGCTTTGGGTGCCTTGAAAAGTGCTAAAGAAATCTAATCCCTTATTATTATTATTGCTGTCACATTTGTGCTTGTAGCTTATTTTGTGATATTTTGGAGAATTACAGTTTTTAGTTTTGTTGTAGTTTCGCACTACTTTAATATATACAAAAAATGACAAGAAAGAAACAAAGTACCAGCAGAGAGTGGCAGAAAACCTGCTGGGTTTAGAAGGTTTAAGTGCTGTCATGTCTTTTATCAATGTTATTTGAGTAAAACTGTGTTTTTGCTAAATGTTAGACACATGTTACTGTAGTATTTAGAAGAATACAAAAAGAAATGTCACTGTCGCTGATGTAGTTAACACATTATTCCAATTCTCCTTTGAGATTTTTTGTTGGTTCAACTTGTGCTAAAACATTGTAGAAAGGTAACAACATCCCTACTTATTAGAAAGCAACACCTAAACAATGTTAGAGAGGAAAATATGTGTAAATAAGAATGATGAAATGATGAATGAAAGACCCAAACAGCCACTGGCAACCAAAAGCATTTACTGATCTAAACTGTTGAATACCTGTTGATCCACTAATCCTATCAATACATGTAAAGAATTGGTGTAAAGTGCAGTTTGTCGTCTTTTCATGGTCATCAGATATGACCCATTTGGACGTTCAGAGGTTCCGTAGTGAACGTGGAAACACTGTCATCTTCTACAACATTAATTCACCTGTAAAACGACAGTGGATGGAGACATTTAGTTTTATTTTATTTGTTGATGTCTTTGCTGAAAAAGTCACTTTTTCTTCAGTTTTTTTCATCTATGTTGATATAATAACCTTTGAATTTACTCTGAGCTCTAACGCACATCTATATGATCACTGAATAATATAGAAAAATCCACGATTTATGATGAAAAAAACACAAAAGAAAGAAGATAATATCATAATAAATGGTTATGGAGGGAGAAAAAGTCATTTGGGAACTGACGCGAAAGTAGCATGCAATACTAACAAACAAAATATGCATCATAGAAATAATAATAATAATAAAGAATATTAGTATAAAAGCAAAAAAGGCAAGGCAAGAAATTAATCAGTAGTGGAAAAATCATAGGGTGGGTAAGAGTGGGATGAGGTTTCAGGTGAAGAACGAGCAGAGATGGTAGACAAGCACCAACATAGTTACTGGTAGAGATGAGAGGAGTGGAGGTTGAAGGGAGAGCAGAGGGCAGACTGTGAACCAGATGTGAAGCAGTGACTCACAGCAGGAACAGGCTGGATGACGTGAGCCGCCATGCACGCTAAGTTGTGTGTGTGTGTGTGTGTGTGTGTGTGTGTGTGTGTGTGTGTGCGCTAGGAGTTCCAGCTTTACTTCCAAAACAACCAGCTTTACGCTCGCACAGTAATGTCTGGCCAAGGCTCATTACTTCATGCTATGGCACGGACACCAAACAGTCCAGAGCCGGAGAGTAAATTATTATCTGAGGGTAAATGGTCAGTTTGGACCGAGTCAGGGCTCGAAAATCATAACAGGCCCCTGAAAAACAAATGTAGTAGTTGAAGACAGAAATAGCGTGTCACTTTCAGCGGCTTGCTCAGCACACGTTCGCCCAATATCGTGGCTCGTTTGTTTGCCGTGTTTTAATAATGCTTCACTAGCTTCCCGCACAAAAATTAGTTTTTCCACTGGGGGTGTCACTTAGCAACGTCGGAGTGCAATATTAATGTGTCTGTAAGGAGGAAAGATTAGTCTGTTTCCGTCCTTTGATTCTGTGGTTAGTTTAGACAAGACACGTAGTCAGGTGGAATGTGAGTGTTGGTATAATGGGCCCCACTGTTTTTGTGAAGGAAATAAAGGCCCACATGTACAGTATGTTTAGAGATAAGAGCGTCTACAGTTTAATCCTGCTTCTGTTCAGGATGTATTGCTCATGGAGTATGCTTATTGGAAACTGCTGTGTGTGTTTGTGCGCATGAGTCTTATTGAATGGCAAATTAGATTGTTGAGTGACCTTAGAATCTCCCTTTTTTCTCCACAATTCAGCTGAGTGTTTTCTTTTTTTTTCTATTCTTTTTTTTTTTTTTAAGAGAACTACCTGATCTGCCCTTGTGCACTAAAGAAAATCTAAGAAAAACACTCATCTCTTTCCATCCTCACCTCAACTATCTTTCCTTCTTTTGCTTCCTGTCCTCCAGAACTCCATTAGACACAACTTGTCGCTCCACAGTCGCTTTGTCCGGGTCCAGAACGAGGGGACGGGGAAAAGCTCCTGGTGGATGCTGAACCCGGAAGGAGGGAAAAGCGGCAAGTCCCCGCGACGCCGGGCGGCCTCCATGGACAACAACAGCAAGTTCACCAAGAGCAGAGGCCGAGCTGCGAAGAAAAAGGTAAACAAAAGCGTAATCGGGTTTTCCGTTTTGTTTTTAGAGCTTGTTTGAGACACGTCAAGGTTTGTTTTTTCTTCCACTGTCTCTACAACGTTTGTGTATGTTTTAATCAAGGACTTGACCTTGTGTGAGATTGAGGAGTAGAATGTCATGTTCATTATCATGTTCTCAGTTGTGTATATTCATGTGAAAATAGGAACGGTTGTGTTTTCATGACGTTTCAGACACTTCTATCTCTCTTCAGTGGGTTGCAGTTTACATCTTTGCTTCTAGATGGCACTAAATATCACACATTAAACCTTTAAAACAATATAAAATTTCAGTAGCAATCAATTTCTAGTATCACGTTTGGTAACATTTCAGTGTAAAAAACGAGTTGTAAAGTAGGATTCTTTAACATATCATCAAAGATGTGTTGTATTATACAATATATATTCAAATGAAGCCATACTTTGTTTTCATGTATAGGTATATGTTTTTGCTTTTTGTTTGGTTTTCTAATAATGTGTTTCAACTATAAGGACTAAGGATTATTTTGCTTTGTTGTAAATTCAAAATAAACTAAACGAAACTAAATACATATGAAAATACAATCTACCGTATCGTAGTGGCGTTGGATATCTACATTTTATTAAAACATGCTGGTGTTTGACATGGATTCCTCCTCCAGTTTCTACAGTCACTGCTGGTCGGAACGATGCCACACGTGCATTACATGTCGCATTCATTGTGTGTGAAAGAGGTACTAAGATAAGACTTCATGTACTTTTTTTGTACGTTGTTTCATATCATTTGTGAAACTGACACCTCAGTGTGTTGAATACATACATAATTCCTGCGTTTCTTCCCTTAAGGGGTATTCTTTTCCTCTTCGGTTACCCAGACATTGTCATGTATCTCGGTTGGTATGAATGAACGTATCACGTCTCACAGATCTGCTTTGTTATGACACCATCATTATTGTGCCAACGTATAGTCATAGTAGAGTTTTATTGTACGTTCGTGTGTGATTCCCACCCCAATGCAATATTATGAGCCTTATTTATTCTTTGTAGCTACATTGCAGCAAAGTTTACTGACCTCACTAGTGGAATTCTAGTTAATCTTTTCCACAGGACTGAGGAATTATTTCTAAAATCCCTCTCTTCTGTAAATATCCGTTAACCTTCCTGATACAGTATTTGGAAAAATTACTTTAGTATGGGTTTTTTTGAACATCTTCAGTTCTGTGTCGAATTAAAAATGGTTGAAACCAAAAGCATATGTTACCTTGACTTTTCCTGGCACTGGAGCATGTGCTGGTACACTGACAGTGTTCATGTCTTCCCACAGCTGTCCCTGCAGGGCGGACCTGATGGAGGTGCAGACAGCCCTGGTTCTTACTCCAAGTGGCCTGGCAGCCCCAACTCCCACAGCAACGACGACTTTGATGCGTGGAACAGCTTCAGGCCCCGGACCAGCTCCAACGCCAGCACTTTGAGCGGCCGCCTCTCACCCTTCATGCCTGAGGACGACCTGGGGGAGGCAGATGTACATATGGGCTACCCAGGAGCACCTGGGGCCAAGATGACAGCCACGCTGCCCAGCCTCACAGAGATGACAGGCTCTCTGGGACACAGTTCAGAGAATGTCATGGAAAACCTTCTGGACAACCTGAACTTGCTCTCACCCAACAACTCTCAGGTTGGGGGAGGGGCTACAACCCCCGGGTCTACCCAGTCTTCACCCTCTCCCATGATGCAGCCGAGCCCTGGGTACCCTACGTACAGCTCTCCCAGCATGGTCTCCCAGCCTCAGCAAGACTACAGGAAGTGTGTTTACGGACAGGCAGGGATGAACCCCCTGCCCTCCATGCCACTGCAGACGCTGCCAGAGAGCAAGCCCACCTTCGGGCCCAGTTTGAGCCAGTACAGCTGCCCCGCAGGGCTCCTGAAGGAGCTGCTGACGTCAGACAACGACCAGCACGCGGAGCTCATGCCGTCAGTGGACACTGTGGTGTCGCAGTCCAGCGGAGGCTGCATGCTGCCGCCTTACAGCAGCAGCCAGCACACAGCCAAACTAATGGGAGGAGGCAACGGCCACGCCCACGGCCTCTCACACCCCCACCCCCACAATATGCACAGCCAACCCCCGACCACATCCCCGGCTATGAACGGCCGTTTGCTCATGTCTCTGAGCCACAGTGGGGGCTCCACACGTTTGCCTACAGTCAAAAGCCCTATGCAGATGCCTTACGGCCTCCCGGGCCACCTCAGCGGGGGGGTCATGCCCGGGGGCTTCTGCCCTCTCAACACCAACGGCTACGGGCGACCGGGTATGCCGCCGCCCTCGCACCCAGAGAAACTACCCAGTGACCTGGACGACATGTCCATTGAGAAGTTTGAATTCGACATGGAGACGGTCCTCCATGACACTTTGATGGACGGGGACTCTCTGGACTTCAACTTCGAGCCAGTGGTGACCCAGCAGGGTTTCCCCCACGGGGTGAAGACCACGACGCACAGCTGGGTTTCGGGGTAGAACCTGAAAACAGACTTCTTGTTCAGTAAAGGACACAATCGCAACACCTGTAAGATGAAACTGTATCTCAGGATACTAAGTCTTCACCCCAGCAACCTCGCCTGCAGATTCTGTATCATCAACATTTCTGTTTCCAAAATCCTGGTTCCAGATCACCTCAGCAGAGACTGGTTCTGATCTACTCTATACTCTCCAGTAGGGCCCCTGAACTGTTCGACAAGAAGTCACACTTATTTTTGAATATAAATATTGTGTACAAACTTAAGTGCCAAACATTTTTGCCTTAATGTAAAAGCCAAACTCTGGTTTCCTCACCAAGGTTACAGAAAATATACAACGGTCGTGTCTGTGAATTTTTACAGGTGACACTGCCAACTACATCTCATCAGCATCAAAAGCACAATCCACAGAAGTGCACAAACTCATCCCATGCTGTTTACTTTGTGTTTGTATGTACAGTGTAGTGATAATTGATTGCCACTACGGACGAATTATGAAGGTAATAATATGGTTCATGGGTTTGTGGACTGAGGGAAGGCCTGTCATCACCTTAAGTGGCAGACTTCTCACGGGATCCTCGGACGATGTTACATAATAACTCACTTTGTCGTCACCTGAATGTACATAATGTTGTCAGACGATTTGCAAAATCAGGTCTGTGAGTGTATTTTCTAAGACTGTAAATAGTGTTTACAGAGCAGAAGCAAAAATCGAGGCAGCAGAGATGGAAAACTGGATCACATTCAATTCAATGCAGAGTCGACGGAACCTGTTAGAGGATCTTTATTCAACCAGGCTGTAAACACGGTTCTACACTTTCTGGTTTCTTGTACATACATTAAGAATGTATATTAAAAATATGTAGTGGATGTTTACTAGATTGAGTATATATTTGAGACCTAAATTATTTGTGGTTAATATAGATTTATGCTGGTGCATAACCTGCTCACAGATATCAGAACTGTTCCCTAGTTGTTTGTTGTCTGAACCTCTAGACCTTAATACCACAGGGGCCTATTTATTGTGCCTAACAGAGTAGATATCGACTGCAGGCTTGAAGGGTTTTTTTATTGTAAATGTCTACGGTCCAGAAGATACTCAAATGCAGCAGTTTTGAAGTAACAGTGAATTCTTTACTTTCAGCGCCCGGCTTACGCTTTTCCTCAAAGAGACCAGTGACTATACGTCGTTATTGATCGGACTTTTCCCGAGCGCTTCGAGGCACTGTGAACGTTACGAGGTCAAGGCAGGTTTTGCGGCGGATCAAAGATATTCTCAGTGCTGCTGCTGCTGTTGCTGTTGTTTGGTTTTCTCACGAGAGGGGATTGAGTCCAGGACACTGTGAGTTACCGCTTCACAACGTGTTTGACTTTTGTCGTGCGACTGACGTTGGTTAGCTCGGTCTGATTTCTTCGAGGCCTACGGAGCCGTCTGATGCTGTCACGTCAGTAGGATCAGCTTTATAATGAGACTCCACTTTTCACACTGCCCCTCCTACCTCTATCTATACCTTTGCGTCTTTTAAAACAGTAACATGTGACTTGATAGCACCGATCTTTTTATATATATATATCTCTATATATATAAAAATATGATGTCCTGTCTTAATTACTTTTTAATGTCGTCCCTGAAAAGCACCACTAAGTGTTAAGTATTGTATCCTGCCTGTATATTTGCATTTTACTGACTTACTTTCCCTTCTTACTGCTGTACTAACTATCAGCTTTTCAGCCTGTCGGTGACGGACTATGCAGAGTCACCAACTATGTACAAAAAAATAAAATAAAATACAAAATATTTCATCGATTTTTGTCTGTAAACACGACCGTTTCTCATTTTAGAAGGGTAGCAGAGAGAGCAAGTGGCTTATAAATGACAAACTAAAACTGAAAACTACCTGTTTAACACGTCATATGATTCACCCAGAGGCCACATGTGTCAGTGTCGGTGTCTGGTTATAAGTTGTCGGTGGCTTTGCAGTTTTTTATTTTTATTTTTTTGATTTCATTCTGGGGCGATGATGGAAGGTAGGGTAGGGTAGGGTGGGGTGGCGTTGGGTGGGGGTTGTGTAAAAACGTGCATTCTCCTGACTACACATGATCTGACACCACTGACACAGATCTGAGGAAAGCCCGGTAGGCCGTGTAGGTTTAAGAAGACTTAAATGAAATTCTTAACATTTCAAGAGGCTCTGCGTGGAAGCCATTAAGAAAGCTGCTGTTCGCCTTTGGTGCCAGGTGTTGCCATTTTCTCACCCAAACATGCTACAGTGTACTATAGCCAAATTTGCCTTTTAACGTCAAAGTGATATATTAAGCATTTTATCATGTGATATGTTCAGAATTATATATATTTGTGCCGGTCACTCAAGTCAGGATAAACTGTAATGAATCCATGTAGTCAGTGTCACAGGGTTCACTCTAAAAGTAAGAGAGCTGTACTAAGTAAATTATATCTCTACATTTTAAATGATTGAATCTATGCATTGTATTTCTTAATTTTATGTTGCAATTGTTATATTTCTTTTTTTTTTTTTTTTTCCTTTGACCTTATGACAGAGATATTTTATTGTAACATAGCGCTGTGAGATATTATGGTGTCGTTGTCGTCAGAACTCTACGTTCCAGATAGTTATATGGGGAAAAAAAATGAAGTTTATTTAGAAAATAGATGATGCAGTGATTGATATGCTAAGCTTTTGTAAACTGACAATGTTGTATTTCTTGTATTTAGCTACAGTTTTTAGAAAATAGCATCAAAAAGCAAATTACTGAAAAAAAAAAAAATTGTAAAGATATATTGCATTTTTAAAATGATAAACACGATATTTAGTCTGTCGGAGAAATCCTGCTCAGAACTCGGATTCTGGACCAATTTTTGTAATTTTTTTCTGAGTAGAAAGATGTTGCACTTTTACTTACATTTTATAACAAAGTGCTCCTCGTAACAAGAGGAAGAGTTCCCATTGCCTATTTTAAAACAAAAATCTGTTACATTTAACTTATATACAGGAATAAATTGGAATTGTGTTGTGTGATTTGCAATCAATAAGATTATGTAACTTGTTCAATATTAATGTATTAAGACCTGAATAAATGTACTTCTGTGTTAAAGATTTGTCTGTTTATTTTCTCACCACCTTTTACAATATTCTGATCACTCATTTCTTAACCCTTACAGACCTAGAACTATTTTTGTATTGACTTCCACATCTATTTTTTTTTCCAATTAATTTACTGATCATGTAGATTTTCATAAAAGCTCACAGTAAATTCAAAGTTATTATATCAGAACAGAGAACATTAAAGAAAAAGTGACTTTTTTCTGCAGATATTAACTGAACATAAAAATGAAACTACCATAGGCAGTGCATTTACCGAATGACTTTGAAAGAGAACATTAGCCTTTATTTTTACACTTTATAATCTAATACTAGTCGTTTTTTTTTCGATCTGCAAAATGGACGGAGTTATGGTCAAAAATTGGGCGTTTAGAAAATCACGACCCTGAATTTGATATTTCAAGGTCATTGAACGTCAACAAAATTGGTACAGAATAAAAGACCATATCATACTTCCTATAAGTCGATAATATAAAGTTAATCCATATCCGTCTTAGTTTTAAAGATAGAAGACGTTTTGTGAATATGCAAATTAGGTGCTTGACCCCTGGTCACTTTAAATCTATATTTACACACATGACAAATGCGGTCGGTAATGGATAGAGCATTGAATTTCTAATAATTTGGCGTCAGTTTGAAATTGCTACGACAAACAGAAGAATTTTACATACGTTACCATAGCAACCGGAAGTCGTGCAACCTAGAGTTGAAGGGACTTTTTACACAGAGATGTTGAATTTTGGTTTGATCGGATGAATATTGGCTACTGACCCCCCTGACAGTCACCCTGGGGCGTTAAAGAGGGCGTGACCCTTATGATGTCATGAATCATACCGTCAGATGCAGAATGGAAAAAATGCACTATTTGGCTTTGGGTTCAAATCAATACAATGATTTTAATGGAAGTTATGCTGA
>JAPTYQ010011727.1:0-12677 GCA_029814465.1 Ostorhinchus cyanosoma
GTTAGCCGCTTACCAGTTTGTTTACAGACCTGGAGCATCAAAAAGCTCGACTTCGGTTGCACTAAAATTTCTGCCATTTCCGGTACAAGCTTTTCTCGGGTAGATCGAGCAATAGAATAGCATGTTGAAAATGACTGAAGTTCCCCTTTAACTTTAAACTATAACATAGGCTTATTATATATATTTTATATATGACTGTTCTTTTCCTACATGGCGGCTGGCAGTTGGGTTAGACCTCTGAGTCATGGATCTGCCCAAGGTTTCTTCCTACAGACTAACATAAAATTGAACTGAAAAAAATGAAACTACAGACTAAGTTTAGACAAAAATCATGCCATAATTGGTAGGTCAGGATTTGTAATTAGGTCGATGTGACCTCTTTCCTACCAGTAGGGCTGGGTATCATGGCCAATTTCCATAATCAATTTGATTTTGATTCATAGGGTTCTGAATCTATTCATCATAATTCGATCCAATATCAGTTCGATTCAGTATTAACTGATTGATTTAGATTCATTTAGTGACACCAAAGTGCAAATTTGAGCTGTAACCTGGTTATTTGACTATAGCAGCCATTAAACACATCAGTACTGGTATGAATATTAATATTAGAAAGGAAATAAATATGACATTTCAGCAGTAAATAGATGCATCTGCCCTGAAATAATGAACAGGACACAAACAGAACCAGGTTTGTATAGTGGCTCAGAACGGACTTCTGCCTCATCTGTGTTCTATTTTATAGCTGGTGCTGTTACTCACTGGGGGGGGGGGTTACGGTCCATCACTCTCTTTCCTGTTCCTCTGACTCCAAGGCCCCATCCCAAAGTTCCCCCTTGATCCTACATTTCCTTCCTACCCCTTCATTTGGAGTGAAGGTCGGAGGGGTAGTGTGCCCATTTCTCCCTAGCATCGAGGGGGAGTGGACATTCTGCCCCTTGAAACGAAGTCAGCTTGGATGCAGACTCGCTGCTTTTGCTTCAAATGGAGGGAAAGAATTTGCTGCTTTGCCCCGCCCACAGTGCTTTACGAATGCTTCCATTTTTACAGCATAAACATGTTTAATATATGGTAAACATGTCAACAGGAGCTGGAAAGGAATCACACAAATGTAATGCTGCTTTTCCACTGGTACCGACTTGGCTCAGCTCCGTATTTCGGTTGCACTAAAATTTCTGCCATTTCCGGTACAAGCTTTTCCAATGCTGGATAATACTGATTTTACTTGAACGTCAAAGTGTGTATTTCCGTGTTTTCTGCTCAGGCAATTGTTGATAAACTCGCTCATTTCGTGTTGTCTCATCTGAATTTTTACGCCAGCCACCAAAGACTGAATCTCCTGGACCGACCATGGTATAGTTTTGGGCAGTCATCATGTGGATTAATGTACAGCTATATTTACTGTCAACTTCCACATATACACGACCTCACTTATTGATGACATCAGTGTCCCATTTTATCTGTAGAAACCCCTACCACTCGTTTCAAAAATGAGTGGACTCCAAAACGAGTGCTGGTGGCTAAGGGGGGACTTTGGGACGGAGCCCAGGTTCCTCCTGAATCCAAGTTAATATTCATAGAAAAATCAATTTCCGCGACTCACCTTGGAGAGGCTCTGGGCGGACAGTTCCTTCGCACTGGGGTTCGAGTTTGAGATCGGAGTACCTCCCACGGAGGGATTTTCCACACATTTCCTCCATGTCCCTCCCGCAGCAGAACTGTCAAGACTGAGATCGACATGCCCTGTCTTCCCCGGGCTCGAGGGACAGAGTGGGTTTGATACATTTTACAACGTTAAACTCATCCCATTCCATCTGTGCGCAAGCTCTGCTTATTGTGGAAAAAAAAAACACTTGCACACGTGTGACTGTTCTGTTTTCTTGGGTCTCATGCTGAAATATTGGCTTGCAAAAGCGACTGCAATAGGTGCACTGTCGAGCCCTGTCAGACTGTAATGCAGTGTTTCCCCCAGTGCATTATAGGGCTAGCAGCCCACCAGGCCTTACTTGCCCCCCCCACCAGGCTAAGCGTCACTTGTTTATTTATTTTAAAGACATTTATACATGTTAGAACTAGCGCTGGGTAAATAACTCGATTTGATCAATTTTAGATGGATTTTGTTTTAATTTTCCGTAATTGACTAATAGTGGATGAGATCGACTTTTCAAAGCAGGACCGCGAGTAACAGACTCCAGTACCGCTGACGCGGAAGCGCGACTGGCTCCGTCCCACAAGCCCCTGTTGAAGGTGGGGCATGTCGATCTCGCTCGCTAGGGTTCTGCCGTGAGAGGGACAAGGAGGAAGTGTGTGGAAGATCTCTCCGGTACTCCGGCCTCAAACTGGAACCCCAGTGTGAAGGAACTGTCTGCCCGGAGCCTCTCTGAGGCGAGTGGTGGAAACCGATCATGCTAGGAATATTAGCTTGATCCAAACTGAGTGGAGTCAGAGGAACAGGAAAGAGACAACAGACCGCTACCGCCATCCACACCCACTCCCCTCCGCTCAACAATCACAGAGTGCACGCCCACACCCCCCCTCCTGTGAGTAGAACCCACCAGCCATAAGTAAGTGAGTAAGTAAGAAAGAAAGAAAAAGAAAAAACAATGAAGGAAAAACTCTGTTCAGAGCCACTGTACAAACTTGGTTCTGTTTATGTCCTGTTCATTATTTCAGAGCAAATTAATCTATTTACTGATGAAATGTCATCTATTTCTTTCTACTATTAATATTGATACCAGTACGGATGTGTTAAATGGCTGCTAAAGTCAAATAATCAGATTACAGATCAAAATTGTACTTCTGTATCACTCAATAAATCTTAATCAATCAATGAATCAATACTGAATCGAATATTTATTGAACTGAATCAAATCAAATCATTATTTATAGGGCTGGGTATCATGGTCAATTTCCTTTTTGGATTCAATTTCAATTCATATGGTTCTGAATCAATCAATCACATTCGACATATTGAAGTCTAGATTTTCTTAAGTCAGGCTGAGCAGGGCTCGTGAGTGCGACTGCTTTAGTCGCACATGCGCCCAGAATTTTGATGGTGCGACTATGTTTGAAATCACGGTCGCACGGTGCGCCCCCGCTCGCTGACTGTAACGTGAGACCTTGTTACAACTAGCACCGGGTAAATAAACCGCGAGTAATAGCCTCCGGTACTGCTGACGCGGAAGCGCGACCAGCTCTGTTGAAGAGGGGGCATGTCAGTGTCGCTCGTGAGGGGTTTTTTTTAACAAAAACACAGAGGCCCACCGGTGGGCTTCCATAGTGGCCCTACCACCAGGCTTAGCAAGATTTCTGGAGGAAACCCTGTGTAGTGTTTATCAAAATATTGGAAATGTGTTTAAAACTCATATCACCATTATTGAATAAAAGTATATCGTGATATATATTGATATTGAATTATTGTCCAGTCCTAGATGTATCCCTCTTCCAACACACTTGATTCAAATGATCAGTCTATCACCAAACTCTGCAGAAGCCTGATAATGACCTTCAGGTCTGCTGGAAGAGGGAAACATCTAAAATATGCAGGATAGCAGCTCCCCAGGACCAGGGTTGCAGACCCCTGCCCTAGACCTAAAAGGTAAACATTGTTAAGTGCAATTTCCTATGGTAGTTTTTTTTTTATATCCATCTTAGTATTTAACAGGTTTTAAAGGGTGAAAGCTGGTCAGAATGTGCACCAACACCAAAAAGGTCCATATTTTTATTACATCTTTTCATTTCCAAAGATTTCACAGGTCCACAATAAGACAAAATATAATCTGAGAACGCAGATACAATATAGTGATTTATGCCGTCTTTTTTTTTTTTTTTAAACCATAAGTTGTTTCAGTGGTTTCTATTTAATAGGGTCATATTTAAGTAGTCCAGTTATCTCAAGGTAACGTTTTCATGTTCATTTTCTGCTTTTATTCATAGTGAGTGGTAAGCTATTATGTGCTGCTTAAAGCCTTACAACCAACTTCCTCTTTACAACTGTCAGCTCCATCCGATTGTGTAAAATGTGTCTGACATGCAACTACAAGGCTTCCCAACACCCATGCATGATTTGAACAAATTACTTCTTTTAAAAAAAATAAAAGTTAATCAGATGGAGAGGAATTGCCTTTGAAAAGGTAGTCAGCTGGAAAGAAAACAACAGCAGCTCTATGCTTCACAGTAGAAACACTGCATTTTCTACATTCAAAGATCTGCACAATATTAAAAGGAAAATTAGGGTTGTGGCAGTTATAGAGGCAGATATCAATGTCAATAACCTATTTGACATGGGTTATTTATTTCAGTCTTTTGTACTGATGTCTATATGATGTGCATGACCAGACTTTGAATTCCAAGCTGCTGAAAAAAGGTGGATAAACAATCTTAGTTTTTCTGATAAGAATGGTACACAATATATAAACTACACAGTGCACATTACCCAAGCTTATTGCATGCAACACTGGCACAAAAGTGTTTAACAATACCACCATTACATTTATTTTTCTCAAGGGTGGGGTATGAAATCTTAGAAAAACGGTTCTATATTTTGAAAATACACATTTCAAAAGTCCAAACCCCTTTCTTCAGACATCCCCCCAAAGCCACACCTCCAGAATACTGGCACACGCACAGTAACAATTCGCCAGGCTCCAGCTCGGGGCTTCGGCTCGGGGCTTTAGCACCTAAGCCAGCCGCTCACGCTCCAATCCATGGATACCCCATCCAGTGCCCCAGTTCATACCTATCTGGCTAACGTTACATTTCCTACTGATTTATGTTAGTGACAAAACAGTTTTCCGGTGAACTTTACATCCTAAATATATCTAGCCAAGCTCTGGCTTCATTTCCTGTACTCGTGCTCCAAACCTCTGAGAATGCACGATTCATGCAGGAGGAGTACACGCAGAGGGGGGAGGGACAAATGGCAGTTCAGTTTCATTGACATATCATTGATAGACAACCATTCGATCATTTCAAGTGGGCGCTCAAAATGATTGGATGGCATTTTTTCAGTCTGTCCGTTAGAACATTTAATTAATTGGTTGTAATTGGGGTGTGAGGGGGATTTTAAGGAAGAAAGTAAAAAATGTTCCAGGAAAACATCTCATACCCGACCTTTAATTTCACTTTTTCATCCCATACAAACTATTGAGCTGCAGAATTACAAAGTGACCAACCTGATTTTTTTTTTTTTTTTAATTAGAGTTAAACAGCATTCAGCAGAAATTCTTCAAGCTTATTGGAAACTATTAACAAACAGATTAGCCCAAATCACTGACACTAACAGTACATTGAAACATGTCAAACCAAACTGGGCAGTATACCAAGTATTTGGTATATCTACAGACAGTTCTGACCTGCATTAAATATGCCACTGTGAAGTTTGACCAAAAACTTTTTATCACAACAGATGCACTAAAAACAGCAAATGTACATGAAAGAAGCACGAATATCTAGCTTAACCAGCAATTAACTGAGTATGTGTTGACTGCTGAACTGACTGCCAAAGTAGTTGTTTATCAATCACCAGTTTTTGAAATTCCTTAAGAAAAATGTTACTTTGTCTCCAGTCTTTTAAATGTAAATATTTTCTTCCCTTCTTTCATTCAGTTAAGTGAATATCTTCATCAAGTCATTTGAGGATGTAACTTTGGCATTTAAGAAACACTTTCTCCCCAACCTCTGACCTTTTTAAATAAAATCATAAGACCTAATATAATCAGCACTGAAAATACTTGGTTTCAGCCCTAATATAAAGTAAAACAAATTCTGATACTGAGAATGTAAACAAATAGCTTGACCTGCTGCCAACTGTAAACCCTTTATCTACTCTTTAATGTGGAACAGTCATCGGATCGTGTAAACCCAAAGTTTAGATCACCATTACTCCATCACTTCACAAAAAAACACTGTTATCAGACATCGTTACTGAACTGAAACATAGTTAATATTACAAAGACAACAAATGTTAACACAGAGCAAACACAGCATTAGGATCAAATATAGAAGAGTTTTTTAGGGTTTATTTTGTTTTGCTTTGTCTTATAAAACACACATTTTAAAAAAAATATCTGAATTATTTTGAATGTTTATTTTAAATATTGTGACCCTGCAGAAGAGTCTGAAACTACGGTAAGCAGAATCTAGTTTTGTGTCCAATAATGATAATCAGAATATCACCTCAGACGAGAACACCTTTCAATCCTAGATTGTGATCGAATGTATTTTGTCATCTTAAATGCACTGCATATGTATGGTACAGCACTGTCAAAACATTGCTACACAGCTTAAATTAGTTTTCAATGTCCTGTTTGTGAGTCTAATTACGGCACTATGGGCATTACTACTGCTGGCATAGGTAGTGAGGCTGGGGAGTTTATCTCAGGCTATTTGTAGAAATGAAGTCAGAATTTGTTTGCACCTAAGTTTTCTGTTTCAGTCTGTACTAACTTACAGAGCCTGGACAACGTGTCCTGTTACCACTGTTGAAGAAATGATAGCAAAGAGTTTCTAAAAGCCCATTAGCTCTGGATTCGGCTTCTGAAATTTAATGTGTAGGTGTACACAGGTTTACACAGGTGCTTTAAGGCTACCCAAATATGAAAATGTGAAACGTTTCGTTCATTATTTAACTATGACCAAACAAATGAGTCAACCACAATTAATGAAACAATGCAGGCGTATGCACAGGAAAATGTTGATGGCTTTCCCATTGTTGATATTTCATCTCAATGCTGCCAATATTAAAAGAATGTCTGTACAATTGACGCAAACAAGCAGACAATATTATCAAGCTATGCCTCCAGAAATGTGAGGAAAATTGGAGAAAATTTTTTTTAAGTTTGATTATAATTCAATACATTCAGGAAGAGGATCATGGATCTGTTGATACCTCAAAAGATTCAAGTCATACGATCTTTTACCCAGATCACCCTGCTCTACCAGCAGTTTACCCAAAACTAAGACAGATACAAACATCCGAGTCAACATAACATTGATTGCAAACTCAAACATGAAGAATCAGGTTTTTTTAGTTGATAAAGCATCTCTGTAAGGGTAATCAGAAGGATTCTGTAAGGGTTATCAGAAGGATTCCCCTTACAGAGATGGGGACGAAAGCACAATTCCTATTTATAGGTTACTCCGAAAAAAACACGGCCCCTGTGATCCCCAGTACATTGCTTGTAAACCACTGTAAGCCTTGTACTGGGGGATTCTCCAGTTTTAACTCTGATTAACCTAAGTAAGACTTATTAAGAATTCAATCTAAACATCACTGTAACAGTGCATACATATTCCAGCACAGCAGGTTTTCTTCAGTGACTTTCCTGGAGCTGATAACTTGCCAAGTGTGGTCCATTCCTGTTACTTCAGTAGTTCATGCATTTTGGAACTCTCTGGTTGCTTGTTCGTAACACGTCCGCGGTTTAGCATTCCTCAAAGTTCAAGAAGCTAACATGAGCTCAGGCTAGCTGGGTGTTATGAGCTTATGTGCCTGGTACGCTAACGCTAGCTGGCACAGTGAAACAATGAGCTCAGAGTGCAGTCTGCCTTGGCTAGCTGCGTCGCTGCATGCTGTGCTTAGAGCTAGCCAGCCTGGTTTGCACGCAAGGCTAACGTTAAATGGCTAGCGAGGCGTATCAATATCAACAATAAGATAAAAAACAAATTATGGAGAAACTTACCGACTTAGCTAGCCAGTCCTATTCCAAACCCGGGTCTAGCCATGGCGGTGAGCACTCCATAAAGAGAACAAGTCAAAAGAACGGCTTGAATTACAATAAAGCCTCTAAAAAATGTGAAGCACCAGAAAGCAGTGGCAGCGCACTCCCCAAGACATCCAGCAGTAGAGGGAGGGAGGCCAGCAATTCACTGGACTTCTGCTATCAGACTTCGAGATGCCGTCCACACCGACAACAGCCGAGTCCGCAGCGCATTTTATTGGTGCAGTCTCAAATCCGGTCTTTTTCTGCGATCTTCTGCCGATTAATTCCACAGCGAACAGCCTGCCATCCGGGTTAATTCCTCCGTATTCGCCGTTTGTGGATGAACGCCGCGGTGCTTTACCGTGTGGGAACTGATACAATGTAACCAACAACCAGCAGCACTGGGAGCGGCTCGGAAAACCAGGATCAGGACCCCCACGGCTTGAACTGTCACAGTCCACGGCAAAGCCCGGCCCCGATCTCAGGAACTGGAGTCACTGAGCGGACTGGGAATTCATGAATGTTGACATCCAGTAAGAAAATACTATCTGTTGGTGAATTCAGCAGAGGATGTGACAGGGCTCCAGAATTTCGAGCTTCATAAATAGTGAGTTTCTAGATTGCAGCTTTTTTGCCTTTTTTATCTGATAAAACTAGTTGTCTCTTGTTTCCTGTCGATATCGAATAGAAAATGGAAGTATATCGCTGCAAGGACAAAAAAAGAATGTTTATAATCTTGACAGAGCAGTATGTTTTAATGTTATAAATGACATGTTTCTATATGCCATACAGACCTATAACAATAAAATTTTTGTCATTACTATATAAATAGTTAAAACTAAATTCTTGCATTCATCTGGATCAATTGGAAAATTTAATTATTCACTTTTTAATGTAGTAATATGTTGGGGGTTTTTTTGTAATATTTAGCAAAGTATGGAATTTTGTTTTACCATCACATTAGAAAAACACAAAACAAGTCAGAGTAATCTTTGATCAACTGGAACATGTGACTTTTTTTTTTTTACCTTTGTTGTCAGTTGTTGTCAGAATAAGACAAAAGGATTAGCGTCAGATTACATTATGAAAAGTTTAGGGATATAAAAAGATTTTTCCCATTATATTGAGATATTTTCACAACATAACAAGATATCTTAATCATCTAATTAAAGCTGAGGGTGACTTTCATCACCAATTTTTCATCAAATCTGCAAAACCCAAGTCATAGCCAAAGCCAAACTAATAAACTGAAACTAATCCCTTAGTTTTTTTCTTACCTGGTAGAGATACATTTGCACATTGTACTAAATATTAATGGTAAACAACTGACAATAAAAGTCTAAGTAAACAAGAAAATACTCAAAATCATATCTTCCAGTTTATAAAATGCAAGGATTTGCTGGAATGACATCTATTTTAAAATATATATTCTCTATAGTAATAAGTTTGTCAGAATAATGTGAACATTTCCTTAAAATTATTATTATATTTTTTTTAAATATCTTAAAGCGGCATATGACTTTTGTACCAATTTTTCCTCAAATCTGTAAAACCCAAGTCTAGGGCTGCAACTATCAAATATTTTAGAAATCGAATCATAGCCTACCCAGTGGGCATCTGATGTCAATTCCACATCATTATGACAATTTTATATCAGGTTTGATGTCATAATGATGTAGAATTGACATCAGATCAGGATATATATATATATATATATATGTGTGTGTGTGTGTGTGTGTGTGTGATTTTTTTTTCCATTTTCCATGAAGATACGATCCATGATTAACTTTTTTTGCCAGTATACCAGTATTCTGGTATAAAAAAATTTTATTTAAAAAAGTACACCATGGTGTGCCTGGTGAACCCCCAGCCAAAATGAAGTCCCCCGATCTACACGTAACCTACACTTATATAGGTCTTTTGTTTACCCTAAACATTTTGTATCCCCCTAAAAAGTATTGTTCCTTCACAACTTCAAACAACCAACATTGATGAGCCAAACTCCTGCTGATCTCAGAACAGATGTACCTAACAAATGGTAGAACTTAGTAAGTTATTAACATCAGAAGCACTCCATTGTTGACCTCAAACCCTGCTGATCTCAAAACAGATATAGGTAACAATCAGGTCTAGAATTCTCTCAGTCATGAATATCAAAGACACTTCAGACACTGCATAAGCTTGGATGAGATACTGTCAATTGCAGAGCCATGAGTGAAAATAATGGCGTCTGAATGTTGAGATCAGGGCATACATACGGGAGTCTACATTGAAGTCTACATTGGCTTCACTTGGCCTTTTGGTAAAATCCAAAGCATTTCAAATGTCATGTCAGCCTACTGAAGCATCAATCTCTACCCTCTGGATGTTATGTGTACAGATGGGTGCATTTGTTTATATTTCTTGTCCATGTGTCCTTTGTGTGTTCGCAATAGAGCAAACTGTGAAAGCTGAGCTGTGCAGGGCATCTCTTGTATAATAACTGAGAGCTTTAGTGAGGCTGGTTGAATTTTAATCAAGTTCTGCGGGGTTTTCTATCGCCTCTGGTCCCACAGCTCAAAGATCAGACAGAATTTTTGAGCACAGTGTCCCTCAGCTTCTCGCACTCATTCGCTCCTCATTCTTTCTGCTTTGCTCGCTTTTTCCCATCCACTTCTCTTCCCCCCTTTTTGCACTTTCCCTCTTTTTCGTCATAATTCTCATTTCCTTCCTCTTGGGCCTTTGTCTCTCCATTAATCCCTTTTTGGTCTCACACTTTTTAGTTTCTTTCTCTCTCCAGTCTTGTCTCCCTGTGAAATTTGTATCAGAACCACACGAGGCGTAATTATTATTAAGCCTCTCTTACTTCCACCGTGCAGAGATCAACTCACCACTCTCAGCAAAAAAAAACAACTTCTTACTGAAGAACAAAATACTGTGATGAACTTTTAAGATCATGCACAATAGCAGACAAAATGTTTGGGTAGTGCTTTTTTTCTTCTGTCTTTCCAATTGGATTATGCAAAAGACAGCTAATTTTCTTAATACTTCAAAGCCATTTAAGCAGTTCAATACTTTATTCTATTCATGTCAAAGTTCAACAGTCTCAAAAGTATGGAGGATTATATGTACGCATGTAGTCTACCACTTCACACTGGTGTTAAACATGCTATTGTATAGTGTATATGCGAGATTGAGTTTTGCTGAAGGCAACAAAGGTTCAAGAAAATGTAAATGTAAAAAAAATCAAGGAACTTAAAGTGCAAGAGGCAAAAGACATAAATTAAAACATAGTAAAAAGTCTTGAATGATTGTGGTGATTTGTTTCTGTTTCTTCTTGTGCACTTTGGAGCGAGAATGTTGGCGACAGACTGGATTTAATGGTTGCTATGTTAAAAATCCACCTTCCTGCAAAGACCTCAACTAGCACTGTGTCTTGCTTCTGTACCATAAGACAAAATGGCCCCTAGCTATTCTTACACAAGCATGACTCATAAAAATTCAATACCACAGCAATTTGGCACAGAATTTTATTTTTTATTTTTTTCAAAAAGTGCTTTACTGAAGTCGAGTTCCCCTTGTTCCTCTTCCCCAAAACTGCTTCAGAATAGCATGCCATATATGTAACCTTATTGAATAAATTAGACCTTTGATGTATTTAGAAATATTATCGGGGAACTACAGCGTAATTGGGGTAAAAAGTTTTATCTCATTGATTTTATTGTGGTTGGGGCAGTCTTTTTTTTTTTTAAGATTAAGTGAGTTCATAGTTCTATAGATTAGTTATTATCCTGTTCAGTTCCTCATGGCAGTAAATACAACACACACAGGAGGAGGAGTGGAGGCACTGGCTTGGAAGGGGTCAAGGTTCCTTTTCTGGTTTGGACCGATCATTAAAACTTGGAATACATCCGCACTGCTAAAAGACTCAACTCTCATCAGGCCCAGTGTTCATCATTTTTCACCCGTTTCCATTTCTCTCTCTCTTACCGGCCAGGTTCCTGGAACGTTAAGCCAGACAACCAGTCTCATCAATTCCTGGCCAGGAAGGAGAGCACGGACCAGGAGGAAACCATCCTCCCAGTTGCTCATCGCATAGCTGTGCTCATCTTGGAGGTGGAGGAGCAAGTCAAAGCTGCCCTGGACGATCAGCCGGGTCCCAGCGCCTGTCGTCTGAATTGTCTATTTTTTCCCATTACCTGAGGTCAGTCATGCTGCAGTGGGTCCACAGTTCACAGCTGACCTGCTATCCTGGGATCCAATGCATCACTGAGATGTTACAGCAGCAGTTCTGGTGGCCTTCACTGACAGAGGACACAGTGGAGTTTGTAAATATCTGTTTGGTCTGCTGTCAGCATAAAGCTGACACCGGGTTACCACCGTATTATATTAGCCGGTGGGTAAAAATACACGGAGACTTGGATCACGTTTACTGTTCTTTACTTCCTTCTTTTTGTACCCGGACATCATCACATCACATCCTATATCCGCAGTCAACAATGCATACCAAACTTCAGATTCAACCCTGCAGTGCCATCTACTGGGCAAAGCAGGAACAGCAGAACACTGTTTTAAGTTATGTAGGCACGACAGAACATAACACACCGTCCAAGGGTAACATTGTCATCCTGAAGGTGGTGGATCAGATCAGTAAGATGGCGCACTTAATTCCCCTTCCCAAGCTTCCACCTGTCAAGGAGACTGCAGAAGTCATTCTCCGTCATGTGTTTCACCTTCATGGATTCCCAGTGGGCATTGTGTCCAACCGAGGCTCCAGGTTCACCTCAGTTTTCTGGTGAGAGTTCTGCCGCTAATCGGAACTTGATCCAGTCTGTCTTCAGGGTTCCATCCTCAGTCCAACGGTCAATCTGAGAGGATGAATCAGGAAGTGGAGACTACACTCTGTTGTGTGGCTTCTAAGACTAGACTAGACTAGACTAGACTAGAATAGAATAGAATAGAATAGAATAGAATAGAATAGAATAGAATAGAATA
>JAPTYQ010011773.1:0-12673 GCA_029814465.1 Ostorhinchus cyanosoma
TAGAAGATGACAGTGTTTCCACGGTAACTATGGAGCCTCTGAACGTCCAAATATGGTCATATCTGATGACCATGAAAGATGAAGAACTGTATTTACACCAGTTATTGACATGGATTGATTGGATTAACGGTATTAAACATTTACATTAGTAGATGTCTTTGGTCATCGGAGGCTGTTTGGGTCTTTAAGGGTTAATTAAAATGTTCCTAAATATAAATAAATAAATGTAAAAAACATGGAACACAATATTGTCCAAATTGTATTGATTTTTCAGTTCGTATTTATTGTGAAAGGACAGTTAATACATGTAAATATTTTCATGTAATTTTCCTTTTTCTTCCACTAAAACAAACAGATAAATCTGAAGTTGTCATTATTTACAGCTTATTATGTGATTATTTGACTGGTCTGACCCACTTTAGACCAAAGTAGGTCTGTATGTGGAACCTGAACTAAAATGATAGATTGTCTTCAGTGGGATTTTCTCCTTTGACATTTTCATCCTCGAGGCCTTGTTGGACCCTTTGGCGGTCCGGTTTTGGTCCACGGGCCTCATGTTTGACCCCCTGGTATAGAGCGTCCTCTGCACCGGTGCCACCTACCACCGGGTTTACGTCCAAAACCGCCTCTGAACGCTCAGCTCTGAATGTGTTTGATGTCGTGCGTCTGTTCTTCCTCTTGGCTTCTTCTAAACATTCGTGTCTGTTTTTTTTACTTTCTCCGTAGTCCTTCCTGTCTTTGGTCAACCTGCTTTCATCCTCCCAGTCGGTTTGGGAGCTGGTGGGCCGTCAAACTCTGCCCAACAAGAGCGAATACACCCTGAGAGAGATGCCCACCTCCATTCCTGTAAGTCCGAAGCACAAACATGAGGCGGATGAGTCAGAAAAAGTCCATAACTGTGGAAACACGCAGATAAAACTGGCAAAGAAACAACAGAATATGTTAAAATCCACAACATTATTAGTAATAATTGACGTATGTATTCCAGAATGAAGTAATTTTAATAGACTGACTCTTTAAAGAGCAAGAAAATATTCATATATATCATATTTTTTACTGCAGATTTGGTTGTTTTTTTGTTGTTGGGGATAAACATGTTATGTGATATTAAACAGGGTTCCTACACAAGTATGGAATTAGATTTTATGTATTTCCAGGCCTGGAAAAGGGAAATAAATGTGTAAAAGTATTCCTGTTTCCAGACTCTTCCCACTGTTCTATTTTCTAAAACATAAAATTATGAATATCTAAAGGAAGAAATGGACGGATCTGTTTTTTAAGGCTCTTGCTAGTGCAGCTAAAATGAAGTGGAATGTCCCGCCCTCTGCTCCTATCCTCCTCCAAGCCATTTAAGCCCCGCCCAGGGGTGTTTGACGGACAGGTGACGTCCACTCTCTGTTGGCCTTGTGTGGTCGTTGGCAGAACTCAGAATGGGTAGATGGAAACTCTGACCACTGCCTCATGAATCCAAATGTACAGAACGGTTGGATGGGTGGAACTTTTTACCAAGACATCTGGAAAAAGTCTGGAATCAAACATTTTCAAAAGTGTAGGAACCCTGTATTAAAGGAAGTCCTGAGGGTTAGATGTAGAAAAGATGCATGAATATAAATGAAGTTAATTAGATAGTTTCATTATATTATACTTTGTTTGTGAGATACTTGAATTTCATCCACTTTCAGGGACAAATTTAATTAAAGCAAGTGAAGATGAATAAGGTCTGCATGAATAAATAATACAGTTAAAGTGAACAGTCACCGTTTGTACAGAAGAGGATTAGGGCCACTGGAAAAGAAAAAAAAAAATTAAAGTCCAATATATTTTTATTATTACAATGAGAAAAATGTTTGAATTCTCACTTTTAATGTTTTATTTAAAATTATTATCATTGTTCTGGGGAAATGTCTGAATTCTGAGAAAAAAAGTGACTGTAGTCTATTATCTCAGAATTCTGACTTTTTTCTAATATATATATATATATATATATATATACACATGACTTTTCCCCCCACTGGCCTTAATCCTCTTCCATACAATTTTATGTCCAATATTATGTCTTTTTTTTCTTTTTTTTGTTATTTATTCATATTTAGTTTTTATATTTTTTTTCAGTTTGTATTATTTTCTATTTTGTTTTTTCTAAAGACGTCTACAGTGTGCTCTCTCTCTCTCTCTCTCTTTACTCTCTCTCTCTCTCTGTCTCTCTCTCTCTCTCTCTCTCTCTCTCTCTCTCTCTCTCTCTCTCTCTTTACTCTCTCTCTCTCTCTCTCTATCTCTCTCTCTCTCTCTCTCTTTTTACTCTCTCTCTCTTTACTCTCTCTTTACTCTCTGGTTCCTTTTTGATGCAGTACCTGTTCCAGCCTTCGGAGGGCATGTTTGCTCTTCTTATTCCTCCCTCTTAAACCACCCACTCGTTTGTTTTCTATCTCCATGGCCTCCCACTAAACCCCAACACGCTGAAGATGATGTACATTTTCCACCTCGCGCATCATAAACACCTGCTCTGTTTGTGGTTTTTGCTCCGTAACCGCCGCAGCCTCTCATTTTTACTCCACAGGATTTGATTGACAGGCTGATTGCTGTGAATTCAGATGCGAAGATTCATTCCCTGTTCCACTATGAGCAGTCTCACACGTTTGGCCTGAGGTGAGATTGATTTTTTTTTTCTTCCCCCATATTACTTAACATTGGTGGGGAAGCACACGGTATCAGATCAACACACACACTTCAGCCTGTGGCGACACCAGGCTGACAGAGTTCTTTATACTCTGATTACACTACATTGAAAGGATTTCTGTGGATAAGACCGAAATAAGCTCGGCTGTGCGTGCATATGTTAGAGTGTTCGTACTTTGAGGAGAACAAACACTGGGAATCAGTGTGATGACGTTTTGATGGAAGGCGTTACTGAGGTTGACTCCAGGTCAGAGATGCTCAGAGGGTTGAGGTTGAAGGGGTACTGCATTGATTTTAGTCATCAGTATCAGTTTAGTGGTAATGAGGAGTACTCCTGCATGTATTCTACTGATGTAGACGCCGTCGCTGGGGTTATCTGGGTGACGAGCAGCAGAACGTACATGCATTTAACCCCCAAAGACCCAAAGAGCTGCCGGAGACCAAAACAAACCCTTTAAAATGTGAATTATGTCCAATGAGGCGTGGAATCATCCTCTGTTCCTGCACCGACGATGCAATATTTATTAAACACAGACACACTGGTTTTATATTTACTTGTTCCCACTTATATATACTGTTAATATTAATATTGTCTATTCTTATTTTATGTCTATTTTTATTTTATTCCACCTAATTTTTGTTCTTATTTTACTCTTGTTAAATTTCATCATCTCTTTTCTTATTTTTCTTCTTTTCAGTGTTTGTAATTTCACGTCCGCTCTCTTCTTCTTATTTTCTGCCGTTATGGTTTTTATTACCCCTCGGCCGAGGTCTGTCTGTCCATTCAACGACATAATCACATTATCCGAAGAATGCATTTAAATATTTGCACCAAATCTATCCTGTGGATGCGTCGTGTCGTGGAGCAGAAGAATATTTGAAAATAGGTGACCTTTGACCTGCTTTTTCCAGGTCAGATGACCTCGTGCAGTTATAATATCTGAGGACGTTCACATCTAAATATGTATGTAATAAGTTTTACACAAAGACAGTCTAATCTAAATTATAGAGCAGGAACTTTAACACAATCCTACTAGATTTGGCTGAAGGGGGGGTCAAAAGTGTTAGCATGTGTTAGCATGTTATGTTTATCTTTAATACGGTTTCACTGACTGGAGTAGCACACGTTTTATTGAACACACAATGACAATAAAGTCTATTCTATTCTATTTCTTTTCTATTCTATTTAGTTCTGTTCTATTCATTGAACAAATGAATCTATTCAATTCAGTTCTATTTGGTTTAGTTCTCTTCTGTTCAACTCTATTCTGTTATATTTTATTTTATTTTATTCTATTCAGTTTAGTTCTGTTCAGTTCAGTCAGATTCCATTCTGTTCAGTTCAGTTCTATTCTCTTCTTTTCCTTTCAGTTCAGTTCAGTTCTCTTCTATTTATTTTTATCCATTAATTTTATCAATACATGTCAATAATTCAGGTAAAATGCTTTTTTTTTTTCATCTTTTCATCATCAGATTTGACCCATTTTCACTGCAAAAAGCAAAATACAGAGAATATTATAATAATAAATAGTGATAAATCATTAAGGAAAGGATGGTTTTTCGCAGAGAAAGCTCTGTGGAAGTCACCACAGAAGTAGTTGTGGGTGTTTAAGGGTTAATTATGTTCTCAGGATGTACTTTTTAGTTACTTTTTGAAGCAAAATAATCAAGTTAAATTGATTAGTTTTACCGTCACTGTTGATACGTGGCCTCCACCCGAAATAAACCCAAAGACGAATGTACGGAGAGAAAACACTGAACAACTAAGGAAATAAAGCCCTTTAAACCCACAGACCTAAAGCATGTACTGATCGAAAAGGTTTAACAACTTCTGAACCACTAACCTAATCAATACATGTAAATAATTCAAGTCAAAGGCAGTTTCTCCGCTGTTCAGAGGCTCTGGCGTTACCATGGAAACGCCGTCGTCTTCTACAACATTGATTCACCAGTAAAACCCATGGAGTTGGATTATTGAAAAAGGACATTTTTCTTGAGTTTTCTCCATTTTTATATATTAACCTTTGAATTTACTCTAAACATCAGGGGTGTCAAACATACGGCCCGTGGGCCAAAAACGGCCCCCCGAAGGGTCCGATCCGGCCCCTGGGATGAACTACACTGGAGATATTAACAATAAAAGGTCAAAGTCATTTTAGTTCTGGTTCCACATACAGATAAAAGACACAGACCCTGTAGAGGTGTGGTCTTTGCGTCTGTTCGGATGCGTTCTTTATGCTCCGCTCGTTTCTTTTCAAAGGCTGTGAAACACAATATGTCGGACCGATGTGGATCCACGCTGACTCACTGTCCCACTCCTATCAGCGTCCACTGGTGAAAGGACCTGGGTTCACCCTCCACTCAGTGTCAGACCCTCATACACTGGTTCATTATGTCTGTGGGTTCGTATATGTTCATCCATTACCGTCCTGTACATTCAGCCGAACGCAGCCCAGTACGTGTTGGCATCTGACGTTAGTGTGTATGTGGCAGCGAAGAACTCTGAAATGTCCCCCACAGTGTTTTTATTCAGATCACATTTAAGGTTATACGCAGAAATCACACTGATATTAACGATCAAGGATGTCAAACTCATTTTATTCAGGTTCCACATACGTCATGTTTTTTTATGTACTTTGTCTGATGTGTTAATGTTAAATTTTGTGCTGCAGAACTCGTCTGTGTTTAGGGATTTTAAATTTATGTTTAAAAAGTGGCATGTTTATGACCTTGTGCTACCTTTTAGGATGAGAATTCAACATCTTTCCAGAGACTGCAGATGAAAAATAGGCATTAGACTAACTCTGTATTTACAGCAAGGTGGATTAATAAAGTGTCCCTGTTAAATACATAAATAAATAAATACAGACACATTCAACATAAAGTGGGCCGGACCAGTAAAATACCATCATAACAACCTATAAATAATGAAACCCAAACTTTTCTCGTTTTTTTTTTTTTTTTGGGGAAAAAAAGTAAAAATGCACAAAAATATTTCCATTTACAAACTATTCTTTCATTAGTTTCCCGATCGTGTAGATGTTCAGGGAAAATTCAAAGGTTGTTATATCAAAACAGAGAAGTCAAGAACAACTGACTGTATCATTAACTTTAACTCAACTTTAACTAACAACAGGCCCCGCCCCTCGCACACTTTGGACCTGATTTGCCCTATCTCTTATTGCAAAAACACATTTTTGGTGACCTTTGACCTACATTTACCTAAATTTAATGGGATCTATTCTGGACCACTTCGCACCTTTCTTAAGAATTTCATGGAAATTGGTGCAGTAGTTTTTGAGTAAACTTGCTTACAAACAAAAACACCGAGGTAATTGACCCATAAAGATATAAAGTACATCTAGAAAATGTGGTTAGCTTCATATACTTTGATGTATAATTTGGAATTTAAAGTGATAGTAACATATGATGTACATTATAACAGTTAACCCATAAAGACCCAAAGCTACTTCTCCTCTGTATCCATCTGTATCCTATATTTAATTCACTGATCATGTAGAGTAAATCAGAGTAAATTCAAAGGTTATTTTATCAAAAACTGAAGAAAAAGTGACTCATTCTCTCATGAACTGAACATAAACCCAGTGTGTCCATCCACTGTCACTGATCCAACTCCATCTATTTTACTGGTGAATCAATGTTGTAGAAGAAGATGCTGTTTCCATGGTAACTACGGAGCCTCTGAACGTCCAAATATGGTCATATCTGATGACCATGAAAAGATGAAGAACTGTATTTACACCAATTATTGACATGTATTAATAGAATTAATGGATCAGCAGGTATTAAACAGTTTAGATCAGTAGATAGTTTTGGTTTACGGTTGTTATTTCGTTTTTTTACGTTTAAAATGACACTTATTCTTTGAAAATAAATGTAAAATTATGAAAAAAGGTGAAATTCTAAATGTCATGTCGAAGCAGCAGAGACGTGCTCAGTAACTCCAAACAGACGCAGGGGAAACGCTGTGATGACAGTTTTTAGATGTTTATTCGTTCCATTTCTATCACAGTCTCACACTTTAATATCGATTCCGACTGGTTTTCTTGAATTGAAGACTCGTCTGAAGTGAAGAAACTTGTAATTCAAGACGTTTCACTTCTCAGTTCGGGGGCTGGCCAAGCGCTAACGGATGGACGGATGGACGGCGTGTGTTTGGCCTTTCACCGCGATTCATGGTCGACAGATGAGTGACGCCTCCTTTCGCAGGAAATAATGAGCACTTTTAGATGTGACTGAAAAAAATGTTTTAACCTAATTTTCTGACCAAAAAAAATAGTACAAACCCCCTGGACAGAAAATGAACGTCTGCTTTGACCACTTTATAAAACCTGCCTTAAAATGTGGTTCCAATTTGCATCAAATCTTTTCCCTTGGTCCTCTAAAGTGTATATTTAGCAAAACAGTTTGTATTTGTTCAATATATATGTATATGTATATATATATATATATATATATACATATATATGTACGAGGGCATAAAATAGCAAGAGTTTTGCTAAGTGTTTTAGTAACAGATGGAAAAGGGACATTAATTACATGTTTTCTTTATCTCCAAAGTCAGATACTTTAATAAACTAATTTATTAGATTTTAACATATATTTATCTGTTTATTAGATAATTGTTACAACTGTAAAAAGGTAACAAAAGGTTTTTAAATGGAAAGTTCAGCTGATCATATGAGTCCAATAGAAAACGATTATAGTTCAGCTTTGAATTGAACTGAAAGATAAAGAATGAAAACATACATTTATACTCAATATAAGGCCATCTAAGTATTTTTAAAACATTTTTCTAAAAAAAAGCCACTAGAAGTAATGTCCTTTTGAAATATAGAAGTCTTTAAAAGGTGATTTTAAATGTGTTTTTTGATCTAGGTGTTCGCTTTCCCTCAGCCAGAAAAATCACCCATTAAACTTGAAGAAAATATTGATGTTTTTATCTGAAATAGCTATAGACATGTGTCCCAATATTTATGTCCATATAGTTTAGGAACATCAATATTTCCTTGACGTTTAATAGAGGAAGAACCTTTAAAATCATCGTCTTGAGAAGGAAAAAAAACAAATGATAGTAATTAAGTCAAAACCATCTGAAGCATTTTAGAAGCAAAGACAACAATTGAACCCAAACGAACCAATGTAATGATGTTTGTGCCAATATAAAACTATATACTGACTTCAGTCATTATTGTTTTATTAGAAAAGAAACACCTGAATTCCACGTGTCCACATACTTTAGTCCACATTCTCCATGTTTCTATTGAGTCTGTGTTCAGGGTAGGGGGGGTGCGAGCTGCAGGAGGAGGTTCTGGATCAAATACTGCCCTTTTTTCCTTTAATTTCTGCTTAGTTTAGCTTTAAAACATCGGAGCGCCTCCAGTGTTTTCCGTGGAATGTAATTACTTGTCGTCGACGGCATTAGCCAACCTGTTCATGACCTGCTTTGTGATTCAGCATCATCAGATCAAAGCGCCAACCCAACCCCCCCGTCTTCATTATTTCTCACTTGTTTTGATGTTTCTGTTTGGGTTCGACGCTGGAGCATTTGCATTAAATAAAAAATTACAGGTAGCGTTAAAAATGTATCGGTAGTCAAACAGATTCAACTTTGCATAACCTTACTGTTGTTCTGTAACCGAAGGCACAGTCAGGTTGAAAACACACTCATACATAAGCATCAGTGTCGTCGTGTTAACTCTATTTAAACACACACTGATCCAGTACATGCAAACGTTCTCTGACACCGAGGAGCTGAAATGTGTGTCACCTATTTACTCGTCTAACCCACAACATTTCAGCTCAGTATCAGGCAGGGACGACAAACTCCTTTTATTCAGGTTCCACATTCAGCCCAATATGATCCAAAGTGGACAATAATAACAGAAAAACCTCTAAATAATGACAACTCCAAGATTTCTTTTTGTTTCAGTGCAAGAAAAATAAAAATTATGAAAATATTTACATTTACAAACTGTCCTTTCACAAAAAAAAAGTGAAAAACCTGAAAAAACTTGATATTTCATTAGAAAATAAGTGCAATTTTAACATTATTATGCCTCAACTTATCATTTTTACATGTGCATTAAATGTGATGTTACACAAACATTTAGTAACAGAAAATTGTTAAAATGTTTTAGTTTAGGACTAAAATAAGAACAATTTCTACAATAAAAAGTCCAACTTATTATTGACACAACTCACAGATCACAGTGGATCTAAAAATACACAAAACATTTATTAAAAGTTTTACACTTATTTTTCTTTAGATATTTCTGGTTGTTCATATTTATTCAGATTATTCTCATTTTATTGTTAAAGGATAGTTTTTTTAATGTAAATATTTTCATAGTATATTATTCTTTTCACATTAAACCAGTTAAAATGAACAAAATGGACAAAAAATTATCAATAACATTTACTAAATAAGCATCAAAATCAACAAAATAATCAATAAATGAACTGAATAACAATCAAAATAATGAAAATGGACAAAATAATCAATAAAATCAACTAAATAAGCATGAAAATCAACATAATAATCAATAAATTTAACTGAATAAGCATAGGAATTAATTTGAATGGACAAAATAATCAATACAATTAAATAAATAATTGAACTAAATAAGCATCAAAATCAACACAATGATCAATAAATTTAACTGAATAAGCATCAAAGGGAATGAAAATTGACAAAATATTCAATAAAATTAACTAAAAATGCAACAAAATTAACATCTGGCCCCGTGGGATGAATTTACAAAGTGCAAAATTTACACTGAAGAAGAATTGACTTTAACAGTCAATGGTGTCAATATATATAATATAATGTACATATAAATGAAAAGTTGAGGTATAATATTGTTCAAATTGCACTTATTTTTCTGAAGTGATTTAAGGTTTTATAGGTTATTCATCCTTTTTTTTACTAAATACGTTTTTTTAGATGTCAAAATTTCAACATTTTCAAAATCTTATTTTACTTTTTTTTACCCTAAAACAAAGAGTAAAATTGGGAATTGCTGATATTTATCTGCTGTTTTTCTATTATTTTACTGGTTCGGTTCCACTTTAGATCATATTGAATGTGGAAGCTGAACTAAAATCACTATGAATGTCTTCAGTCTCATTTTTGCATTTGCCTGATTCATCCCACAGGCTGGATTGGACCCTATGTGGGGCTGGATTGGACCCTATGTGGGGCTGGATTGGACCCTATGTGGGGCTGGATTGGACCCTTTGGGGGGCTGGATTGGACTCTATGTGGGGCTGGATTGGACCCTTTAGGGGTCTGGATTGGACCCTATGTGGGGCTGGATTGGACCTTTTGGGGGGGCCGGTTTTGGGCCACATGCCTCATGTTTGACACCCCTGGTTTAAGGCTTTAGTGCAGAAATAGAGGCTGTTTTTCTTTGCAAACAAGCATGTCGTGGCTGAAACCCTGTGTGATTACCTGAGCGTAGTGGAGCGGGAGGCGGCATTGTGGGTAATTTGCTCAGGTGTTGATGTGTCACGTCTGCCCCGTAATGAATAATACATGGCAGCTGCAGGTGGGTCATCTGTGTCAATCTGTTTTCCTCGTAGGGTTCCTTTGGTTTCTTATTCTGTGCGGCTGCATTTGACAATAAATGGACCAAAATACAAACTATGCAGTCTTCAACCCCCCCCCACCCCCACCCCCGATCACCGGCCAAATCTGCAAAAAGAAAAGGGCGTATACGAAAAGTCCAAGGTGGTGTTTTCACGTCTGTTCTGTCGCTAAAAGCGTGTAATCATCTTAAATTCATGTTATTATATAATGCACGTGTGAAAAAATTTTAATTAGTATCAATGCAACCAATGATGTGTTTATGTAAAACTACAGTATCATGTCCTGTTGTTTTTGTGTTAGTTGTTACCGTGTTTAACCCATACGGCAAATCTATTAGTATAGCAGGATTCACACACAGGATAATTCACAGAGCTTTACAAAAATGGACCAAGTTAAAAAAACACAATTAAAACAGAATCAATAAAACATGAAGAAGAAGAGCTTTTCTATGGATCCATTATTCATTCACTCTCACATAAATAATAATCAATTAAAATAAAGTAAAAGAGATAAAGACCCAAACATCCACCGTCGACCAAAAACATCCACTGATCTAGACGGTTTAATACCTGCTGATAAGATAAGATGAGCAGCAAAATGAGTGAAAAATGGACAAAAGGACACGAAAACTGAACAAAATAGGCAAAAAAATGGACAGAAATGAGTAGCACAATGAAATAAATGGATGGACAGACAGATCACAAACACTACGGAATAAATTAAAGGTATAGAAACAGAACTGGTGAAACAAAAAAAAGTGGGATTTTTCAGTTGAAACAAGTGCATAAATGTAAATAGAAAACAGAAAAAAGTTTATGAGCAGGTTTAACTCTTTATAGTTCACTCATAGAAACACTCTGGAATTCAACACGTCAACCTCAGTGTGTTATTGGAGGATGGAACAAGAATGGACTATTTATGAGCAATTAAAAAAAAAAAAAAAAGTTGAAAATCAAGGTAAGTGAAGTTACCATATTTGGTTCCTTACCAATAAGTGGGAACCCCCCCACCCCCTAAAAAACCAAAACAAAAAAACACATGTGAGGTGAACGGAACATGTATTTTATTTATCAGTAACTGTTGCTGTCACTGTTTTGTAAAGTGAACAAATGACCAAAAATAGTCACTTGCCCGATAAAGGGTTTAAAGCGTTCAATGGAAACAGGTTCATGAGCAGCTTTAAACACAGTCACTGAAGTGGTCGCGCTCATGAAATCTGAAAAAAAACCCACATATTCTGACTCTATCAACGACTCAAAGGTAAATTTGGCGTAAAAACGAAATGGAACCATTTGGTGACGAGTTACCACGGCAACTCTTCAGTAAAGGGAAGAGAAAACGCCGCCTCTGAAACGATGGCGCCTTCCAGTTTGTGCGCTGAGCGCGTTTCCAGTGCGCTGGGCTGCGTTCCATCAGAAGGTCAGCGCTTTCTCTTCTTAATGTTTTCCGTTGGCAGCAGGTGTAAACACCAGTAACACTGAGCATTCCTCAAGTGCAGCCCTTCTGAAAAAAAAAAAAACCAACCCACCCGCCGCAGCTTCCACCCACTCTTGATCTTCAGAGGCTAATGAGAGCTAAAATCCTCCGGCCCTCTTTTCTCGGTGCTAAAAGCCTCTTTGTTGCCATGGCGACCAGCACTCTTACCCCTTATTTTTATTTTATTTATTTATTTTCCTGGTCTGAAACCTTTCTTTTTCTTTTCCCGTCTGCTCTGAAATTGATCGCTCCGTTCTCGCCAAATGTGTCCCAATGAAGAACTTCATACATTTCAATGTGTTTGATTAGATTTTTTACAGAAGTGTCTGTTATGAATATGATCCTTTTAATAAACACACAGAAGGGGATTTCAATCCGCTGAAACTTTAAGAGACAGACAGAGAATTTTACACGTCTTTATGTCGTTTACACAAGGGTTGTTTGAAATCCTTTTGTCGTCGGCTGAATTCAAATCTACTCGTGGACTCCAGATCACATCACCGAGTACGAGTTAAAATAGATGGACTGATCATTCTTCGGCCTTTTACTGCCTCCGTCCTTGATATACGTCTGACCTCTGAGTCCGCTCCGGTTTGTGCTGAGGCCTTTTAAAGGCAACAAAGCCTTTCCAGTCGAGGCCCTGAGGCTCTGCAACGATCCGACAGAGGAACCAGGTCGACCCTGAAGACGCCGTTTTTCAAACAGAAGTGGAAGCTTAACATGTTCAGGTGTTTGTCTGGGATACAAAACAATAAGGACTAATGTCAGAAGATCGTCATTTATTATTAATATTTGGATGTTTCTAAACTATATGGACATAAATGTTGGGACGCATCATGTCTCCAGCTGTTAGATGTCCTGTTCATGAGGATTTAAGATAAAAACACTATCTTCACATCTATGTATGTA
>JAPTYQ010011803.1:0-12669 GCA_029814465.1 Ostorhinchus cyanosoma
ACAGTAGGGAGCAACAACATACTATAAAAACACATACTGTAAAACACATATACATAACAAGTAATTAAAAAAAAAAAAAAAAAGAGATGACCTGATTTGTGGCAATAGAAACACTGTTTTGGTTTCTCATCTTTAGGACCTGAGAAATTGGTTTGGTTAGACTGAACAGGTTTCTCGCTGACTTTAAACATGGGCTCCTGCTTAATAAAAATGTTTTTATGTGTAAGAGCAAACTCCTCTGCCAAAACTGCTGCTTGCTGCAATGAAGATACTTTCTGTTCATTTAGATAGACAACGATGCGCTCTGGGAGACAGTTTTTAAGTTCCTCTAATAGCACTAACTCACAAAGTGATGTAAAGTTCTGAGCTTTACTTGCCGAGCACCATCTATCAAAAAGAAACCCTTTTTCACGAGCAAAGTCGACATATGACTGATTTGGTGACTTTTTCAGACCTCTAAAACGCTGCCTGTATGCCTCAGGTACCAACTCATAGGTGCGCAGTATGGCGCATTTGAGTTTGTCGTAATTTAAACTATCCACCACAGATAATGAAGCCCTAGCCTCCAGTGCTTTACCAGTCAGCTTGCATTGCAGTAAGATAGCCCATACATCCTTTAGCCAGTGCAAAGCAGACGCAATGCGCTCAAAAACCCCAAAATATGTCTCAAATTCAGTATCACAAAACACTGGGTCTAACTGAATGTTCTTACTGTCCTGATGCACGCTTACAGGCACCTGTAGTCGCCGTTAGAGGACGTCATCATCATCATGTTTGCTGAATAAAGACACAAGTCGAAACGAGAAGCAAGACGACTGGGTTTCTTATTGCAACAGCTCATGACATGGTGTCAGAAGTGACCGACAGGATGCCTGCAAGATAAGTAATGGCAAAGTTCGGACCACCGGAGGCTTTTGACTTCACTCGCCCGGCAGACTGGCCGATGTGGCGGCGCCGTTTTGACCACTTCCGTATAGCGTCAAAGTTGGATAAAGACAGCGCCGAAGTTCAAGTCAACACACTTCTCTATGCCATGGGAAGAGAGGCAGAGACTGTCTACGACTCTTTTGGTGACTTTGGTGACGGGGAAGAGCACCCGGACTACGCGACAGTAATGGCCAAATTTAATGACCATTTTGTGCCGCGGAGAAATGTCATACATGAAAGAGCATGCTTCCACAAACGCGTGCAGAAGCCCGGTGAGTCAGTTGAAGCTTTTGTCAGGAGCTTATATGAGCTGGCTCAGTACTGTGAGTTCGGGAGTGTCAAAGAAGAACAAATAAGAGACAGGATTGTTATCGGGATATCGGACAGCGACGTTTCACAAAAGCTACAGCTCGAACCAGACCTCTCGCTTGAAAGAGCTATCCAAATAGCACGCCAAAGTGAACAAATAAAGCAGCAGAACGTGGACCTGCATGTGGACTGTGCTGTGGATGCTGTGAGACAAGGGAGGAGGCAGTTTCATGCAAAAAGAAGTGATAACGACGGACAATGGCGGAGCAAGCAGGAAAACAGTGAGTCAAAACACCCTGCATGTTATCGTTGTAACAGACAGCATGGGAAAACGAATCCCTGCCCAGCTAAAAACAAGAGGTGCAGAAAATGCAATAAAATGGGACATTTTGAGGCTGTTTGTCGATCTAAAATGCTGAAAGAGGTCACTGTGGCATCTAACACAGTGGATGAAGAGGACACTTTCTTTCTTGGAGCAGTGAGTGAAGATGCATCACCAGGGATTGAACAGCCAGATGCAGAAAATGAGTGGTTTGTGCAGTTACCTGTAAATGGCAGAACTGTGGAGTTCAAGATAGACACGGGGGCAGATATAACCGTGATGTCACAGACTGCATTTAAGAAACTGTTACAGAGCCCTCGACTGGTCACAATGATGAAGAAATCACCAGTCTTCAGTCCCGGTGGGGAAGTGCAATGCATTGGCAAATTTCTGGCAACAAGTGTATTCAAGGGACAGAAATACCAGTACTGGATAACTGTCATAAAGGGACAATACGCTCACAATCTGCTCGGAGGGAGTGTTGCCAAGAGGATGGGCCTGGTCAGGAGAATCGACGGCATTGACACGGATGTGCTCAGTGATGTGTTTGGCGACATAGGGCTGCTCAAGTGTGACCCTGTAAAAATTTAACTGAAAGCCGATGTTGAGCCATACACGCTGACTTCACCACGCCGCATACCGTTTCCTCTTCTGTCAAAAGTGGAGGCAGAACTGAAGCGTATGCTGGCCATGGGCATAATAGAGGAGGTCACTGAGCCAACCGATTGGTGTGCCCCGATGGTTCCCGTGGAAAAGCGCAACAAGGAACAAGTACGAGTGTGTGTCGATCTCAAACGCCTAAACAAAGCAGTGAAGAGAGAAAGATATGTCCTGCCAACGTTGGAGGATATTGCTCCGAACTTGGCTGGAGCAAAAGTGTTCTCCACACTGGACGCCTCATGTGGATTTTGGCAGATCCCGCTCGATGCCAGCAGCCAAAAACTGACAACATTTATCACACCAATGGGCAGATTCTGTTTCCGTAGGCTGCCATTCGGGATCACATCAGCTCCGGAAATATTCCAAAGGGAGATGTCGACACTGTTAAAGGATCACAAGGGAGTCGCCGTGGTTATGGACGACGTACTCGTCTACGGTGCTACAAAGGAGGAGCACAATGACCATCTCAATGCAGTTTTGAAGACCATCAGAGACAGTGGCTTGAAGCTAAACAAAGCGAAATGTAATTTTGCCAAGTCACAAATACAGTACTTTGGCCACATAATCAGTGCAGAAGGTATGAAGCCAGACCCTAACAAAGTGAAAGCCATCACACAAATGCCGAGCCCGACCAACGTGGAGGAGCTTCGACACGTTCTTGGACTCGTGAACTACGTTGGGAGGTTCCTGCCCGGCCTCTCCACAACACTACATCCAATCAATGGCCTTCTCAGGAGAGAGAGTGGGTGGGTGTGGGGTCACGCACAAGAACAGGCATTCGACAAGGTGAAGGCAATGCTCGTGTCAGCCCCAGCACTGGCATATTACGACGTCAACAAAAAGACCGTAATAAGTGCAGACGCCAGTAGCTATGGCTTAGGAGCAGCGTTATTACAGGAGCATAAGGATGGACTAAAGACAGTGGCATTCTGTTCCCGCACACTGTCTGACTCGGAGAAGAGATACACTCAAATTGAAAAGGAGTGCCTGGCAGGTGTGTGGGCGTGTGAACGCTTCGCACGCTATGTGCAAGGACTGGACGGGTTCCGGCTACAGACAGACCATAAACCGCTGGTTCCCCTCATAAATACATATGACTTGGACAAAGCCCCTCCAAGGTGCCAAAGACTCCTCATGCGCCTTCTTAGGTTCCAGGTAGTCGCCGAGCACGTCCCTGGGAAGCAGCTAGTCATTGCTGACACCCTCTCCAGGTGCCCATTGAGAGCGATGGGAGCACAGAACAGGAGGTACAGGCATATGTCGAGTCAGTGGTAGCTAATGTACCAGTTTCATCCGAAAAACTGTGTGAAATCCACACAGCGACACGGCTCGATGGAGAGCTTCTGGAGATCATGGGGTTCATCAGGAATGGATGGCCGCCAACAGCAAAGCTGTCTCCATCTCTGCTGTCTCCATCTCTGCATGGATATTACATTGCAAGAGCACACCTCTCAGAGAACGATGGATTGTTGCTGTATCAGGACAGACTGGTCGTTCCTGCTGCCCTAAGATCGGATGTGTTAACACGACTGCACGGGGGACATCAAGGACTGACTAGGTGCAGAGCACGTGCCAGGATGTCAGTATGGTGGCCGCGCATTAGTTCTGACATTGTAAAGATTGTGTCATCCTGCAGATTCTGCATCGAGAACAAACCAACCCAGAGACATGAACCGCTCTTGACCACACCTCTGCCCGGAGGCCCCTAGCAGCGCCTCGCTGCAGATTTGTGTGATTTAGAGGGTCAAAGCTGTCTATCTGATTGTGACTGACTATTACTCTCGGGACATTGAAATAGCCTACCTCTCTACTACATCCAGCCGTCAAGTCATTAACAGGCTCAAGAGTATGTTCGTGAGATGGGGGATCCCGCTGGAACTAGTGAGCGACAACGGCACACAGTTCACGTCCGCAGAGTTCCTGGACTTCAGCCAAAAGTATGGGTTCAAACACACAACATCCAGCCCACATTACCCTCAGGCTAACGGCGCAGTGGAGCGAGCTGTGCAGACTGCTAAGCGCATTCTGAAGCAGCCTGATCCGCACCTTGCTCTGATGTGTTACAGAGCGACCCCTAGTGCTGCTACAGGAGTGTGCCCCGCTGTGCTCATGACTGGGAGGCATATCCGAACAACACTTCCTATGTTGGAAGAAAAGCTTCAAGCTTTTCCTGTGGACAAACACCAAGTTCAACAGAACGACATCCGGACCAAGTCAGCTTACCAGTTCTTCTATAATCGCCGTCACTCTGCACACCCGCTTCCCAACTTATGCCCTGGACAAGACGTCAGAGTGAAACTTGATGGAGAAACAGGTTGGAAATCCTATGCTACAGTCATCAGAAAGTGTAGAGAGCCACGGTCATACCTGGTGGAGCTGGACAATGGAGCAGTGCTGAGACGCAACAGGAGACACCTGCAAGCTGTCCCTGTGCTCACAAACCTACCGGACCAACAGCAGCTGCAGTCAGAGGGAACGCCGCCGCAGCTGCCCAGCAGTTCGCTTCCTGTTGCTTCCTCGCTTCCTCCTAGCCATAAGGACAAGCCGCTGGAAAAGACACAAACTGATCCAGCTGTGGGTTGTGCACCACAGTGTTCAACCCCACACAGAGTTGTACAGGTAACATCTAGAGGCCGAGAGATTAGGATTCCTCTCAGGTTTAGAGACACTTAAATGTTTGTATTGCTCTACTTCTCACTATGTTTGTGTTTAGTGATATATCCTGTGTGAGAGGGAGAGAGGAATAACTAATGGTGAGTTTTGCAGCAGATTTAAGTTATGTGTCATATTTAAGTTTGAATGTTTAGGACACGTCATAATTTGAAAAAAAAAAATGCTGAGACAATTTTATACATGTCGGAGTCACACGTGTTTCATGGATGTGAAGTTGCACATTAGCCATCCAAGGACTTTTGAACTGTTTCATCATTTCAGAATATGAACAGCAACTAACGAGGGCAGAATAATCCCTACGTTGCTGTGGACCGAGGGCAGTCTACCCCAAAGTCCTAGAGTTCGACTGTTATGTCTTTGAGATTTCTGTTTATATATAAAACGTGTGTATCTCAGGTTAAGCACTGAAGCCCTGTAAGCCATGTGTTCTTTAAAAGGGGGAGATGTCGTGATGCGCGCTTACAGGCACCCGTAGTCGCCGTTAGAGGACGTCATCACTGTGCTTGAATTATAACGTGAGTGTTTGCTGAATAAAGACACAAGTCGAAACGAGAAGCAAGACGACTGAGTTTCTTATTGCAACAGCTCATGACACTTACTTACATCGAACACATCACGGGACACAGGAGAAACTGGCTGCGCTGCGCTACCCGTTTGTACTGCTCCTAATTCCAGCTGTTGCATTCTGAATGCGGCGTCCATCTCAAGCTTTTTGAGCTCGACCTCTCTCCTGAGCTAAAACTCGCGCTCCCTTTCCTCCTTCTCTAATCTGAGCCGGGTCAGACGGACCTCTAAACGGGCCTTTTTCTTAGAAGCTGTGGAGGAGTCCAAGCTGAAAGCCTCAAAAGGAGGTAAAGTTTGAGGTCTTACCTCCATGGGACCTCTTTGTGGAGTAACCTGTGGCTGCTCACTTACAGGATCTCTAAGCGGGGACGCCGGCTGCTGCTCCACTGCACCTGCCCCACCCGAAACACTAGTATGCACGGGGGAGACCACCGCTCCCTCCGCTGACACACACACGAGTTCATCCGACTCAGGTAAGGTCAACACTCCCCTACCAACCAAGACAGTGAACACAGCCTCCCTCAACTCCGCTTTACGCATCGTTGATGAGACTGAAAACTCATAATGCCTGGCCAACTCCAACAAATCGCACTTCCTACATGTATTAAATACAACCAGAGTAGGATCAGATACAAAAGCAAGTAAATCGAATGTAGCCATAATTCACCGGAGAACAAAACCACCGCTAAACCGATGTTCTCACAGCTGATTAACAGCTGATCAGACCACACCTGATACTAATTACAAGCGCGCGCTCCCAATTGAATCCACTACGCACGCACTCACACTCTCTCACACTCACTGTGTCACTGACATCTTGTGTCCGACTTTGTGTCACTATCTAGTAACCGAACACGTAACAAAACTCCTCGGAGCCCTACCTGACCCAAACGTCAGTCTGTGTATCTTCCAGGGCTTGCCGGGCTCGGGGCCACTTGAAAGGCAAAATAACAGCGGCCAAGGCCCTGTATGCCCACCCCCAACAGAGAACTGATTCTCCGCCCAGAGTTCACCCCAAAAACAACAAACTAAAATAAAAAATGAGTGCCCAAAGGAATGACCGGTAACAGCCATACTGGACACCCCCCTAACCAACCCGAGGAATTATGTTTATCTGACGTGTAGGCTAGATAATGCACCAGCACCCACAACCAACCACCGGCGCACACAAGCACACACACACACCTTACCACCCCCAGTAGTATCCACCGAATCCGAGTCGGACGAGCCCCCAAACTGTTACGTGCCACTAGATGTTAGGAGTTGTAGGCTATGATCAGCTAGGGTAGATGGCACAATAACTGATTATATTTTACCCGGGTGGGGATAACAGGAGAGCGGAGAGACGTTGTGCTGAATTGACTGCAGATTTATTTTACAAAAAGAAACTAAAAAAGAAGAACAACCATGTAGCCAACGATAACAAAAAACCGCTACAGCCCCCAGGACCCACTGGCCGCAGATCTGTGGAAACTTCTGCCCTTTTATCTCCAGCTGATCACCGATTGGCTGCAGGTGTGGGATCAGCTGACAGGTGCTGGACCAGTTGACAGGTCACCTGGTTTGTGAGACAAAAGGGGAAACAACAAAATACAACCTGACAGCACGAGGGCCGTAACAGTCAGTAAAATGTGTAATACAATATACTGATGTAACTGCAATTACCTCTGTGCAATATCCATCCTGAAGTAGTCACACTACAGCTTCTTTGCACCCCGTGTTGGTACCTCTGTTTTTATATATAATTTTTATGTATATTTTTTAAATCTGTGTTTTATTATAGTGTCTATTTAATTTTAATATTATCTTGTTACTGTGTGTTTATATTGTTACTGTGTTTTTTATTATCACAAAGTCTTTTATAATTATAGAATTCTTGTTTTTTGCACTGAAATGGCCAGCACCTTTTGATTACTAATTAATCACAACAAACTAAACAAAGTAATAATAAGTAAAGAAAAGTAAAGAAAAAAAATCGAAAAGGGAGCAGTCAACTTGATCATCTGACATGTTAATTCACATGGATTTAAAAAAAAAAAAAAGTGTCATCATTACAGTTGATTTTGGGGAAGGGAGAATGAAAAGAAAAATAACAAAGCTAAGCAGAGTTTTTTATTGTTTTTTTTTTTACAAGATGTTGCCATCATGGTCAGAATCTGAATCAAGGTGATCATGAGTTTTTTATACATATATTCAATTCCACACCAGTATGTTCCTTCATCAGTAGATTTGACTTTGGAGATGATGATCTGGGCTCCATTAGAATCTGGAATTTTGTCATTAAGAAACAGGGATCCTTGTTTGGAGCAAAGGTCTGGCCAGTGGCAGCCACAATCCAGTGGAAGTCATGTTGTACGCAGGGGTCTTTGCATAAGTACTTGTCATCCTTGGCATAGTATGCGTGGATGTGGCCTGATCACCAAATGGAGTTTTCTGCATGTTGTCCTCCCTCGTGCCTGGTTTCCTCTGTTGGTTCAGGAACCTTCCTACAGTGGCTAGCGTGAACCCACGTTACTCTCTCAGTGATCTTCACCACAGTATGTGTTGTCAGGAGGACCTGGAATGGGCCTTGCCAGAGTTTGGAATGCCAATGTTTCCTTCTCAGGTCCTTGATTACCACCCAGTCTCTGGGCTGCAAATAATAGAGTGGTCTGGAAGCTGGTGGTGGAAGGGCTAACTTCACCTGTTGAATGATTTGAAAGAGAGTGGAAGATAAGTTTTTGGACCATTGCAACATGTCGGGAATTTTTTCAAAATTTTCCTTTAATTTCTCTAGTTACACTATGCTGAGGGATCTGCCTTGAGGAAATTCAAATTTGTCTGATCATATCAATAGATATTCTGCACAAGGAGATCATATTTTTGTTTTTCCTAAATGGTAGGAACCCTTGAATTCAGGCTGACATTTAGATCAAAATTTCAAATTCTCATCTGGTTCAGAACGAAATTGTTTCTGGTCCGAGGATATTAGCAGAGTCGACGGATATGCATGAGCGTCAGCCCTCTCATCTCAGACTCATTGCTGGTTGAGGTAGAGGCAGAATAGGAAATTATTCTGGGGCGTCCCCTCTGACATCCTCACAGACCATTCAATTCAATTCAGTTTCATTTGTAGAGCCCTGTATCACAACAAGGTTATCTCACAGGGCTTTACAGACCATCTTACAGACTCTCGAAGTATCCCACCAAGTGAGAAGTAAGACTGGCGTGTGTGATTGTTGTGGTTTTACCTGCATTATGCATTGCACAAACCATACACGATTGACAGAATTCCAGCGCATAAATGGAAAACCCCTGCTGAAGCAGTGTTGGGTCATCTTCCCCACTTTTTGACACCCATGTGTCAATTTAACAAAGTGTGGGAAGAAACGTTTGTGTGTGGTCCCCACCACACTACTTCTCTCTGTGTGGTACCACCACATTTCCACATCTTTTCTTATGGTATGGCAAATGATTGTATTTCTGTGAGAGAGTTGGGAGTAGAAATAGGAATTGAGACAAGCAAAATATCGGAGCAAGTGTGTTGGTGGGTTGCTCTTTTCGCTGCAGCATCAGCTCTTGCATTTTCTAGAAAGACAAATATGAATTTTTAGTGTGGACAAACAGCAACTGGCTTTGGGAGCAAAATGTCATTTCTAGAAACACTGTATTATGTCTTAACCATCATGCTGTAGAGCAGGGATCTCAAACTCAACTGACCTGGGGGCCACTGGAGGTAGAGTCTGGGTCAGGCTGGGCCGCATTATGTATTCCACAAAAAGAGGGGTTCTTTACTTTAGTTGCAGCTAGTAACATGCACTTTTTGCTTAACTCGCCTTCTTTGAGTGACTTTCCGGCCCTAGCCAGCATCAACTGCTGCTTCTGGTAGATTGTAAACTCCTCAGCATGTCCAGTTGAGCAGTGACGTCAAATGTTGTGTTCCTTATACATCCCATCTTTCTCTTAGCATATGAGACTCGTAGTGGTGTCCTTGTGCTCGACAGAAAAATATTCCATCTCCCATTTTCCTGAAATTACCAGTGGTCCTTGCCAAACTTTCTCTTCGTTTTGAGAGAGACATGACTAAGCTGGGTGGTGGCAGATATTTTCCATCCACTTGGTGTCACTGCCAAATATGTTTCAACTAAGTGACCAACTTTCATCCCTCCCAGGGTATTTTGCAAGTGGCTAGCTTGATAACCATTGAAAACAAATGCCACCAAAAACTGTCACAAGACTATCTATGGTAGCCCATAAGTGATAAATAAATAAGTGATAAATAAACTAAAAGTGTAGCAAGACTCAGCAATAGGGTGCATTGTGAAGTATGTGTGGGCTGCAATAACAGTAAACTTTAACGTCAAGAAGGGGGCCACAAAATATCATCCTGCGGGCCCCAATTGGCCCCCGGGCCGCAAGTTTGAGACCCCTGCTGTAGAGACACAGCATGTGGAAACAGGACAGTTACATCACAATAACCCACAATGTCTCTGTAAGCCTTAACACCTTTCTCGGCAGCACCCACAGCTCTGAGACATCTTGGTAAACCTGAACCTGAGCCTACAGCTGGGGAGAGTGCCCACCATCTGGAAGACGTCCTGCATCATTCCTGTTCCCAAAAAGAACCGGCCCAGCGAGCTGAACGACTTCCGACCAGTGGCACTCACATCATACCTGATGAAGGCAGTCAGTACGTTTACATGCACTTAGAGAAAATCAACTTATTGCCTTAGTCCGGGAAATATGAACGTTTTCAAAGCCATGTAAACACCTTAGTCGGACTGGAATCGAACCGAACTGGAGTTTTAGAAATCGGACTGTTCGACCCAGATAATGCTATTCTTAGTCGAGCTATGCCTGCATGTAAACGCAAACCACGCTTAGCCGGACTATTGACTGGCCTGGACATGCCCCCTTCCGGAAATGACGAGTCACGACATGAAAACAACACAGTACCAGGAGGTATTATCCTTCTGCTAATATCATCTCCACCAGACTTTGCGTGCGTCTTACGTGTAACCCGATCAGGGTGAACAGTTTGGACCAAAATGGACTGAGCTGCTGCATCGTTGTCGTTCATATTCTTGCTCGGTGTTGTTGTCATCCTCCTACTACGTCTGCTTCCAATCTGCCATGTTTCTTTACTAATTGTTCTTCATCCATGACGCCAACCGGAAGAATGCCAACGCAAAAGGGTGTGTAGTGCCACCTAGTGTCTCAGAGTCGAACATCAATAATTCCATTTTCTCGCTGTGCATGTATACTCGGATTTCTCAGAAACTCCAGTTAAGTCCTTAGCTCGGTTATTGCCAATAGCTCGATTCAGATGTGCATGTAAACGTACTGTCTGGAGCGGCTCTTCCTCGACCTCCTCAGCCCTCAGGTGCAGCACACTGAGGACTCTTTACAGTTTGCCTACCGGGCAGAGGTCGGTGTGGAGGACGCCATCCTCTACCTGCTACACCAAGCCCATCTGGACAAGGGAAGCGGCACCGTCAGAATCCTGGTCCTGGACTTCTCGAATGCCTTTAACATCACCAGGCCCCTTGCACTGCTAGAAAAGCTCCACAGGAAGTGAGTGGACCCCTGCCTGGTTGCTTGGATCTCCAGCTACCTCACCGACAGACCACCATACGTCAGGCTGAAGGACATCACGTCTGACACTATGGTCAGCAGCATTGGTGCTCCACAGGGGACTGTCCTGTCCCCTGTCCTCTTCACACTCTACACCGCGGACTTCTGCTAGAACTCCAATCTGTGTCACATCCAGAAGTTTTCGCGGATGAAACAGCCATCATGGGTTGCATCAGAGACGATGATGAGGAGGAGTACCGGAGTCTGGTGAGGGACTTTGTTGTCTGGTGCCACAACAACAATCTGCCGCTCAACACCTCCAAAACCAAGGAGCTGGTCATTGACGTCGGGAAGGACAGACCCGGTCTGAGACCAGTTCTGCTAGGAGTGGAGGAGGAGGTGGAGGTGGAGGTGGAGGTGGTACAGAGCTGCAAATACCTCAGGTTGTGGCTGGACAACAAGCTGGACTGGTCGAGCAACACTAGGAAACTGTGCAAGAAGGCTCAGCCTCCTCAGGAAGTACATCCTGCTCTGAGGGCTTTCAACATCAGCGGGAAGTTCCTGAGAATGTTTTACCAGTCTGTGGTCGCCAGTGTCATCTCATATGCTGTGGTTTGTTGGGGAGGGAGCACAACAAAAGCAGACCTCTCCAGGCTGGAAAAACTGATCAGGTGGGCAAACTCAGTTGTGAGGGCGAAGCAGGACCCTCTGGCAACAGTGGCAGAGAGGAGGACTGTGGACAAACTGCTGGTCATCCTGGACAATGCCAGCCACCCTCTGCATACTGTCACCAGCAGCAAGAGAAGCCGGATCAGCGAGAGGCTACTCCTCCCCAAGTGCAGGACCAACAGGCTGAAGAACTCCATCGTCCCCCGAGCCATCAAACTGTTCAAACTCCTCATTGGGAGGGAGGAGGATGAAGAGATGAACATTTGAAATTTTCATTCCAACAGTTCCATAGTGTGCAATACAGTGTACAAACACATAAAAAGAGAACAATACAATGTGCAATCACGAACAATACAATAATCTGAACTGACTGTGCAATATCTGTATGTGCAATATGTTGTGTTATTATTATTACTATTATTATGACTATTACTATTATTATTACTACTGTTTGTATTATCACTGTTATAACAACATGATTATATTATTATTATTATATATTATATAATATATATATTATTATTATTAGTAGTAGTAGTAGTAGTAGTATATCATATCAAATTTTCAGTTTTATATTTTTATTTATTTACTTATTTTATTCATATAATATTTATATTATTATATTTATATTATATTACTATTACATACTATTATTATTATTATTATTATTGAATATTGCATATATACTATTATTGAATATTGCATATATACTGTTCATGTTTATACTCAGAGTAACAAAGGTATATGTGTGTGGGTACATGTTACCTTCGGCTTAGTTTAATTTAATTTGTTGTGTCTATCTTCTGTTTTAGATTTCTATTTTTTTAGATTTACATCTCTATTTATATTCTATTTTATACATATTTTTATATTTTGTAAATAGTGCAAATGTGGACGGCCGGAAAAAACAATTTCCCTGAGGGGACCTCCCAAAGGGATTAATAAAGTACTGTCTGTCTGTCTGTCTGTCTGTCTGTCTGTCTGTCTGTCTG
>JAPTYQ010011868.1:0-12666 GCA_029814465.1 Ostorhinchus cyanosoma
TGTGACTAAAACCGACAGAAAAGAAAACATGGAATGCCTAAAAGCACTGTTTTTGTCAGTACAATGACATAGATATTGATATAAGAACTGAAGTGATTTGGGTTATTATCAAGAAAACCAGGGAAAATGGATAGATATCAGCCCTGAAAGCAAACCATTATGAGTTATTTTGTTGTTATCATTATATTTGTACCAGGCATTAAAATGAACAAGAAATTGAAGAAAACAAGGGGTGGTCTAATAATTTTTTCCACAACTGTATTTTACTCTCCTCAAGTTGTTCCCTTTTAGTCTTTAGGGAAGATACTAGTGATATAAAATGAACAGATGGACACTTATGTGTATAACATGACAGTCATAGCTGTATTTTGTTGAAGACAGCATCAGTACCTACCAATAGAGCTGTCATGGTTACAGACTGATCCCTATGGCTTCATACGTTTGAGACAGGATAATATATGAGACGCTGATATTTTCATTTTTCATTCTTAAAACCACTGAGTAAGAACTTGTCATGGATTTAAAGCAGTGTTTCTCTTTATCCCTCTCCGTGCTTTCCTCTTATCATGCAGATGTGATCCGACACAAACTAAAGAACACCATCCCACACATGACACACCACTTTAGGACGCTGGTGTCCATGTCATGTTAACATTTTTTTTTTTTTTTTTTTGCTTACATTACCTTTCATCCTCTCTTACCAAGGGCCTCTCATAAGCTGCTGTATATTGGAGAGACAGCTTGTTATCTTTGGAAAAGTATGAAAATTAAAACTACTAAGTATTCAATTAATTTTTGAAGGCCTCTAGCAAGTTATAGTTTCTCAGCTATTCTGAATTTGTGGCTAGAAATGACCTTAAAATCACCCCCTATATATATATATATATATATTTTTTTTTTTTTTTTTTTTTTTTTTTTTCTCCCCCCCTGCCTTGAAGCTCTGAAATACAGTTTTCTTGTTAAGTGCATTTTGGATTTTAATATGGTGTAACATGAGACGATCTGCTGTTACCATATTTGAGCCGTGTAAAACGTCAGATTACATTCTGCTAATGTGTATTATTATTGGAACTTTTGAATGTGCCATTGGCTGCATAAATTCCAGTGTATTAAAACGATCCTTATATGTTCAAAGAGGTTTGTGCTGTCTCGCTGGCTTAGCCCAATGCTGAATTTTAGCGTTTTTATTTGATCACTTTTTGGATTGAGGTCATGCTTGTTTTCCTTATTATTGCCTTCCAGAAAACCCCCCGTTGACTAAAAAGCCTGTGTCCTTGTCATAAGTTTAAGCATATTAATGTGGCTAACTAGTTTTCCCGTCAGAGCACACAGGGCATTGCTGTAGACACACCGACTGTGACGCGTCAGTAATTGCTCTGGATATTGAGCTCATTTGTCTTTCTGAAATGTCTGGTATGTGAGACTTTGGCTAATGTATAATTCAACATAGAAAATCAAACACCCCGTCGCCGTATCCACCTCCTCATCTTTCTTCGAATATTGTTCCTAAATCCTCAGGCAACACATGATGTGACATGAAAAACAAGCCACTGTTTTCATGTCAGTGTGACAGCGAATGGAGAATGGCATTTATCCTCTAGCATGTAAGTGTTTAGTTCTATTTAGCTGTCAATTGAAATAAGAGCATAATCAGTCAGGAGATTTATGCCTTTGTTTCTGTGCTGTACTTTTTGGTTAGCTTTTTTTTTTGTGGTTCGGTCCTGTTTTTGGTTCTTTTTCAGTGTCTACATCTCTGTCAAAATCCATTTTATGTTTCTACAGGAGAAAGCATCAAAATTCCTGCAGTGTCTTTGTGTCTTGTGTGTTTTTTTTTTTGTTTTTTTTGTTTTGTGAAGGTATCTGTTCAGAATCTGTCAGGAGTCCTTGATGCTCCACCGCCAGACACCTGTCTGTGGGCAGCACCATAGCTCTATAGTACAGTCTCCCCATTACTGCCAACGTCACTGTTCCCTCATTGTTTATCTTTCAACCAGAGCTGTTTTATCATTCTATCAGTAGCCGCTCTTTTTTTTTTTGCCAGTTCTTACAACCATGTTAACCCATAAAGACCCAAACATCCACCATCAACCAAAAACATCTATTGTTATAAAGTGTTCATCCATTAATCCTATCACTACATTAAAATAATTACTGTAAAATGCAGTTATGACCCATTTGGATGTTCAGAGGCTCTGTAGTTGCTGTGGAAACCCCGTCATCTTCTACAACATTGATTCACCAGCAAAATCCATGTATTTTTGATTAATGACAGTGAATGGAGACAATTGGTTTATGTTCAGTTAATGATAGATTTGTTAAAAAACAGACGTTTTCTTCAGGTTTCTCTGCTTTCAATATAATATCCTTCAACTTTAATCTGAGCTATTATGAATATCCTCACGATCAGTAAATTATATACAGGAAAACACCTGATTTATACTGACCCATTTGGATGTTCACAGACTCCGTAGTTACCGTAGAAACACCGTCATCTTCTACAACATTGATTCACCGGTAAAACCCATGGAGTTGTTTCAATGACAGTGGATGGACACACTGGGTTTATGTTCAACTAGAAAAGCACTCAGAGAGCACAAACCTCCGCCAAGGCAGATCACCCCCACCCCATCACCACCAAAATGTCATCATTTGTTCCTCGTGCCAGTATCAACATTTCCTGAAAATTTCATCAAAATCTGTCCATAACTTTTTGTGTTATCTTGCTAACAAACAAACAACCTCTGATGAAAATATAACCTCCTTGATGGAGGTAATTAATGATATATTTTACAGACAAAGTCACTTTTTCTTCAGTTTTTTGTGTTTTGATACAATAACCTTTGACTTTATTCCAAGCTTTTATCAATATCTACATGATCAGTCAATTAAACACAGGAAAATAGATGATTTTTTTAACTGAAAAAAAAAAAGCTAAATTCAGAGGATAATATTATAACAAATAATAATAAATCACTTAGGAAAGGTTGAATGGAGAGAAAAATTTGTTTGGGAACTGCCGCAGAAGTCACTCTGGGTCTTTATGGGTTAAATCTGAATAATAAATGGAGCCACATTTACATGTTCATTTCTTTAGATTTGATTAGGAGGCCTTGATTAAAAACAAAAAATATGTGTAGTTATGTAATATTCTTGCCTTGCATTGTTTTAAAGAGCTTTGTGAGGGGTACACCTAGTTAAAAAACAGTAAGAGCAACATAATTTAGAGACTTTAAAATATGCAGTCTGTGATTAAGGAAGCTTGTATATTTTAAGTTCAAGAGAAACTGCATTTTTCTTCACAAAACATTAGAGCCGGATATCAAAGCTATGATGCAAGGATTCAAATATTTAACACAAATTATATGACACTGTACTGTGTGTTCTGCTCATTAATTTGCTCTACATCAGCAGAATGAAAATGCTTTGATACATGTATAAACAACTGTGGGTAAATTTTGCGATGTTTTTAATACTTCTATCCAGTGTTTTTCATGTCAGTACAAATGTTCTTTATATAGAAATAATAGTATCTATGATGTATTGGATTGAAAATAATCTCTTTTAGTAGACACTAGTTTAACAGTAGCAATGAAATCATAATAACCTCTTCCCTTTAACCCTACAAATTAAGTGAAATTAAGTTTCCTCATTAGCGTGTTAACTGTCACTGTGCTTCTTTGCCACTGCAACTACAGAACATATTTCTCAGCTTGTTAACAACATGTCATTCTCAGTGAAATTACTGTTGTCGTGGTTGTAGAGGTGTTTGGAAACGGAAATACAAACAGGTCAGTGAAAGCATCATGTGCTACTCGTCATTCAAGCTTAAAGTGAATGAACATGGACTAAATAAGAGATATCTACGGTTGTGGGAAAAAAATATCCGACCTTGACGTTGTTTTCTTCAATTTCTTCTTCATTTTAACGCCTGGAACAACTCGAGGTACATGTGTTTGGAAAAATCGAATGATAACAACAAAAACAGCTGATAAGAGTTTCATTTCAGAGCTGATATCTATCTATTTTCCATGTTTTCTTGATAATAAACAAAATCACTTCAGTTCTTCCATCAACATCTATGGCATTGTACTGACAAAAACAGTGCTTTTAGGTATTCCATGTTTTTTTTTCTGTCTGTTTTAGTCACATGATACACACAGTTACACAATACTTGATTGCATAACTATTGTTTTTAATGACTTTTGACTGTCTAATAATTTTTTCCTCGACTGTATATTGTATATATTGTTTACCTGTTCAAATAATATACAAAATAGACTTAAAAACAAAGCAGATAAATTAAAGTAGTGACGTACGGTGGGTTGGGGGAAAAAAGAGAGAAGAAAAAAAGCCTTTTTTTAATTATTCTAAATGCAAATAGAGCAAAAGTGGTCCCTATGAATCCTTAGTTTGACTCAACATCAATATGGGTGACATCCAACTTCTCTTCTCTTCTTCTTCCCACTCCTTTTTGAGTGTAAATGAATGATTTTGGATTTTTTTTTTTTTTGAACTTGCATGTATTCTGCGAATGCTCAAAATAAACCAATAAGTGAAATGAATTAGAAAAGTTGTCCACGTATCATAGAATTTCCGAGCACACCCTCTTATAGAATAGCAGATCTTTACCTCTGATCTTTTTAAGTAGAACGCTGTCGTTGTTGTACGAGAGCCAACAGACTAGTCGAGGTATGGTTTTCTTATAAGAATCAGTGCCGCTAAAAGAGCAGAAAAAAAATTAGAATTCTCTTCTAACCTACCTGGTACAAATAAAAGGTAATTGATGAAGTAACAGCGGAGTAGTCCTGGGTAGTGTCTCCTGTTCTTGTTGCTTCAGGCAGGTGTCGTCATGGTTGTTAACATCCGTCTTGTTGTTCTGTCCACTCTGCCACTGAGGTTTCTGTATTTACCCCAGTGCCAATTTGAGCCTATAGCTAAAGAGGCTGTGAAAAAGACAAAGAAGAAGAAGAAAGAGAAAAAAGACAAAGTACACAATGAGTGAACCTGTAAATTTTGGGATATGGGCCACAGCTAACCAGGTTGTTTCTAATGGGACTTCTCTGAGTTGTCTTTATTGCTTTGTTTACCTTCAAACCACAAGACAAGAAGAAGATATGGAATCCCAGATTAAAATAAAGGATACAGACAGAAAACAGAAAGGGCCTATAAGCTTCATAAACATCAGTATTCACACTAATCTTATTGGATTTCACATTCTAGATACATTTTTTGCATTAATTAAGAAAGGTCAGCTCTTTTACTCTTTTTTTTTTTTTTTTTATGCCACACTAAGAAAACAGCTTCGTATCCATAATGCCTAAGGCTCCCGGAGAAAGGAAACAAACACAACTGCGGTCAGCTTTCAGTTCTCTCAAAAGCAATAAACTCTTGATCATCGAAGGATCAACCATAACATGTACCCGATAGAACAAATGGCAAAGAACCTGCATGTCTGTTTGTATCAAAGCTCCAATAAAACCACACACTTTGAGTTGGAGCAATACCTACGCTTTACCAGTACAATGAAAACTATATCAAAACCTCATATGTCATTGGGTGGTCCAGATATGATGAAACAGGATGAAACAACACTGCTGGCTACCCGCCACCATTTTGCTCTGCAATTGGTACTTTTTATTATTTCCCCTCGGTTATTGATTTTCTCTCCTCTCTGTCGAAGTTGTGGGGGCAGCGAGCGGTCTTCTGTTTCTTCCTGCCGCTCCCTGTCAACACTATTTCACAGAAGACGCGCCTGTTCGCACAGAGCATGCACACTCCCGCTTCAGCGCTCACATGACAAATACTGGGCACATGTACACATCCAGATACACACCGGGTCAATATCCCCCCATGGAAGAATTAATCAGAGAATCTATAAGACTAGACAATGAAGAACAGAAATTCCTACAAAAGCTATGAAATGAGCTACACAGGTACACACACTAGTTTTCAAGCCTTTTTTTTTTTTTTTGACCCTCTTTTCATATTCATTATCTTTAAGCTTTGTTTGGTCGCATTTGTTGCCTTCTTGTATCAACTATAAAACAAGCTCCTTAGACCCCTTTAACACAATTCTCTGATGTACAGTCGTGGAAAAAATTATTAGACCACCCGTTGTTTTCTTCAATTTCTTATTCATTTTAACGCCTGGTACAACTAAAGGTCCATTTATTTGGACAAATTTATATTTGTAGTTATAGTAGTTTAATTTCAGAGTTGATATCTATCCATTTTCCATGTTTTTTCGATAAAAACCAAAATCACTTCAATATCATTGTATCATTATACTGACACAAACATTGCTTTTTTTTCATTCCATGTTTTCTTTTCTGTCTGTTTTAGTCACATGATACACACAGGAGTTAGTATTGAATTGCACGGTCATTGTTTCTGATGATTTTTTATGGTCTAATCATTTTTTCTGCGACTCTATATGTAGTATATGTGGCGTGTGTTGTCTGCCTTTTTGTCCTTTTTTTGTCCTTCGTGACATCTTCCTGCCTTGAACTTGACGACATTCACCATGAAATAATAATGACACGCCTTGTGTGGTTTCGCTGAGCTACTCCCTGCTGGCTGCTCGGCACCACGTCCTAATCTGTCCTTGTTTGTCGTTCTGTATATGTGCACCTGAGTGTACTTATATGCAAATATGTGCAGGAGCAGCACACGCAATATGCTGAATTTTTGGGTTTTGCATACCAGCAGTTGCTGTGTTTATCGTTGCAGCATGAATGGCACAATGCGGATTGCCACAAAATAAAGCACTTAATGTGTGTAGCTGGGTGTGCTTGTGTGTGTGTGTGTGTGTGTGTTTGTGCATTGTGCATACACATGTAGAGCCATTTGCATGAGCCTGAGGAGCTGTTTATATTTATATTCGAAACCCGAGGGTTGGAAAATGACCTGTCTCCTGTGATTACATCCAGGTTAACAAGAACTGACGTGGTAATTGTGAAATCTATTTAAAAGAATTGTATCTTGTCTCACTGTCTTTCCCACTCTCTCTTTATTTCCCCTTCTGTGCTTCTTTCTATCTTCTTTCTCTCACACAGTGGCGCCCATTCCTCCCTGGTTTGAAGTATGAAGTGATAGACTCGGCCTACATCTCCTTGTACACAGGTAAGACCTAATCCACCCTAATCATACGCTACACGTCTCTGGGCCTTTCTTTGCAAAGGAAGTTTAATAAAGAATTTTAATGAGCATTTAAAAGTTTTGTGATGTTTATGACTGAGGCACAGATGGGAGTATTTAAAGGGAGCTGTGAGTTTGCCAAATAAAAAGAGGAAATGACCCAATAAAAAAGAAACACCCTCATTAATCCGCTCAGGTATTGATCAGCACTGTTGTCACCGAATAAGGTGTTTTTGAACCAGAATAGGCTTTCCTCAGCTGCAGACTCCAGAGTCATATTTAATGCCTTGGCCTTCAGGGTGATCTTCTTTCTTTCACGCAAGCAGTAGCAGATTATCAGTTTGAGAGCATGTCATATCTTCTCTACATGGGGCAAGGACGGAGATGAAGAATCTGATAGATGCTCTGTTTTTCCTCTCTGGATGTCAGTCATAGCAAAGATGAGAGCACTATTTCCTGAGTCGACATCTAACCGAGTACTAAGAATAGCAGTGCGTCACAGGGATTCAGCATGAATAACAAGCAAAAATGCCATATGCAAAGAATATGATGTATGGAGTTGTCATTTAGAGCAACGCTGCAGGTTGCAAGGCATGTATGCTGACTACTGCCTTCTTATTTATGACTCTAGCTATGACAGAGAAGAAGGAGGCCTTGTACTGTATATGAGGTCATTGGATTCATGCATTAAAAACGCCTCTCAGCCCCCCCCCCTCATCCCACCTCCTGCATTTCATGTCATGATGTGTCTTTGACACTTTGTTTTTCTTTCCATCTTCTCACTCAGAAAGGTGTTTGATGTTTTTGTTCCCTTATGACAGAGAAAAAACATTTGTTAGCTTGCCCAGAGATACTTGTTCTCTTTATATATTTTGATTAGTGCTCTGATTGGTTTCCAATTATCATCATTATGTTTTCAGCTTTGATGGCAGTTAAAAAACACTTCTTTTTTTTTGTTGTTTTTTTCTTTTTTGTTCGACTCAGTGAGATCAATCTCATCACTTCAACAGGTTCTCTTTTATGGAGATAAATGAAAATTTACAAATACATTCTGTCAACATGAGGCATCTCAAGAAGTAATCTGCTCTTGCAACTTTTTCAGTAAAGAATTCCTCTCTATGGATGCATTCTTGAATGTTTCTGTCCACTTCGATAGCATTGTTATAGTTTAATGCCAAACACACTTTATTATTTTTCTGTTATTAATTTATTGAATTATCCAGCCAGTGCACATGTATATAATTCAACCCAAAGAATATCTGCTGATTATTTTTTTTTTATAATAGCCAAAGATAAGGAATTTAAATAAGCACAAAAATAGGAGGTAGCTAGAATGTATTTCCATAGTAAGCATAATAGGGGCCAGAAAACAGTACTATAAAGCCTTGTTTTATAAGTCTGATGCATCACCTAGACAACATGATCTGAATTCATGAAAAGAAAGCAAAAGCTATGGTCTTTGTTTAGTTGTGAATTTTAAGGATTTCACTGACGTACTGTGTGAACATAATTAGTCTTGGCGAGGCCTGTGTGTATTAGGAATCAGGTATGTGATCAACAGATGTCTTATTGTTAGAAGAATGAAAAGGCTTTTCTCTCTCTCCGACACGCACACAAACATACAAACCAAACAAGCACACTACCCCTCTGGAGGATAAAAATGATGCTGACCACCCTGTTAATTATAAAGCATTTCTCCCATCAGGACTTGCTCCTGACATGCCATTAATCACACATGCGCTCTCCTCCCTCCTTGCTATCGATTGGTATAATTATGACTCCCCCGTCTTTGTTTTTGTTTTTTTTTTCTTCCAACTTTCATTCTGATTCTCTTACTTCAGCATTTGCTATTGTATCTCCTCTCCTTGGGGTTTTTTCTCCCCCCTCTCTGATCCCTCTCTGCATTTTTTTTTTTTTACAGATGCACAAATAACGTACATAGATATTTTCCTTCCATTAGCTAAATCAACATTAAAGAAAATGGATTTCGTCATAAAGCTCCTCCATATCAGCTCTGCTTCTCATGACGCCTCTCTGTCTCTGCGTTTCTCAGATGAGTCTAACCTGAAGATGAACAGTGTGGACCACATCCCCCAGACCTTGGCCAGTCACATCCGTCTCCCAGAGGAGTCTCAGCCCCAGGGACTGGAGGGAGGCAGCATCACACAGCATGGAGCGGATATGCTGAAGCCAGACCCCAGGGACACCTTCTATAGCAGTAAATCTGCCAGTCATCGTTTCTGTCTTTCCCCCTTTTCTGTCCTCTACCTGGTCTCCTGGTCTATCATTAACTGACTGCTTGTCTCGCTCACAGTGTCTTCTTTTTGCTGTCAGTTTTGCTGTATTCAGTCTATCATTTTGTCTTGCTGGCTGTGTTCCATTCTTTGCATCTTCTCTTCCTTTTTCTGCCAAGGTTCTAAACAGTCCCCATCTCTCTAAGTTTGTTGAATGCTGTTTTCGGTGTACTTATTTGTTTATTCCAAGCTGTCACATACTTGCCTCACTCTTCTCTATATCTGCCTCTCGTCCTAGCTCCTATGATTGACCCTTCTCATCTGGAAAATGTTCTGCCAGCCTGTCTCTACTCCCCAACCTATGTAGTCAAAGACTTCCCTATCGCCAGATACCAGGGCCTGCAGTTTGTAAGTATCTCCTCAATTACTTTCCCTCCAGATCACTGAGTGTGAGATGGATTTGTGCAAGTGTCAATATTGTAAGAAAGTCTACCTGTCTAGCCCCCCAGGTTGACAGAGCTTTGGGTCTTTGTATGTGCATCCATTCATGGCAGTAGTTTCATCCACCTAATCATTACGTCCATCCTAAAGGCAACAAAATTTAAGCGCATTCATATTTATTTAACAGAGAGGCTTAGTCCAGGTTATCATACTAATGCTACTGTATCTTTCTTATTATATCAAAACACACAACTGTACCAGGTGGCAGGTGTTGAGCTCTGCCTCCCCCTTTAGGATAATATGAGGTACTGCAGTTGCAGCAATGACCCAATGAACTGGAAATGAGAATTATACTAAACACAAGATATCTATTTTTCAGTGTAGGATTCTTACACACAATCATGTCAGCAATTAATGTGAATAGAATATTTAAATTTATACAGTACTGGTAAAGGAGAATCAAGATTTAACTGATTAGCTTGTGACTTTTCTGTTCAGTTATATTTTTTCTCTGTCTGACATTGTATTTTTCTTTAGGTTTATCTGTCGTTCGTCTACCCCAATGACTTTACACGTCTCACGCACATGGAGAGAGAGAACAAGTGTTTCTACAGAGAGTCTCCTATCTACTTAGAGAAGTAAGGATATTATAGCTTTTATCGCTTAGAAAGCTAAGGTAACATTTGTCTTTGTCTTGTATGTGGAACTGATTATGCAGAATAACTGTTTGAATTTGATGGCAGTGGTCCACCTGACCGCTCAAAAAGAGATTAGCTTTATTATGCTGTAAGGCACACAGAAATTTAACCTTCTCTTAATGCATTTGACTCTGTGTGTGTATGTGTGTCTGTCTTATTGCATCTGCCAGGTTTGGTTTTTACAAATATATGAAGATGGATGAGGAGGAAGATGACAGACCGTTCTTCTTCCCCAACCCAGATGGTAACTAATAATGAACAAACACACTCATGCAAACAGACACATGATTATACATGCTGTATATATGAAAATATGTGCACACACGCTGAAGCAACTTTGGGTGTCCTTCAATTTTCTAGATTTCCTAGAGGAGGAGGAGGTGGTGGATGCAGAAGATGAGGCAGAGATTGTTGGCACCCAGTCACCCAAAAAGTCCTCTCATCCCAGCCAAACCAGCCACATCTCCAGCCCCATCTATCAGCACTCAAGACCTGGGCCCACTCCAGGTGGCAGAGAAGGAGAGGAAGAGGAGGAGGAAGCTGATGAGGAGGAAGAAGAGGGAGCATTGAATAGTATTATACACCGCAGAGAAAGGAGGCATTTTCCGGAGAGAGATAAGGATGGCAGTTGGGTAAGAGACCATACAAGAGGGAACGCCGGACATGACATCAGAAAAGGCTCCTCAGAGATCCAGCCCAAGGGGCTTCAGTCTGACACATACAGTATAGTCCGGGGTCGGTCCTTGTCTTGGATTCGCACTGGTCCCGCAGAGCTGAGCCCTGGCAGAAATGGAGGAGGTGGAGAGAAAGGAGCTGAGACTCCACCAAAACTGAGCAAATCTTCACTCCTTTTCCCCCAAAAGTCTTCCCTCTCTGCCCTCGCTAGCCGTGCCAAACAGATCCTCAGCAATTCTGCCCATAGCAACAACCTCCATGACAACAACAAGCTTGCTGGAAGCAAGAAGGAGAAAAGGGAGGAGAACAAAATATACATAACAAGACCTCGGCCTGCCAAAGAAAGAGAGAGGGAAAGGGAGAGAGAGCAACGCCGAGAGAGGAGAGAGGAGAGGGCATCTCGTCACCCTAGAGAGGTTTTCCCGGGGGTCTTTTTATATCAGACCGGCAAAACCACCAGACTGGTCAATCTGGGGGGTAAAGGACATGCTGGAGCAAGCATAACAGGAGGCAGGAGTCTTGTTAGTGCCCCTCAACTCTGGCCCAACCCCCCCACAAAAGAGGGGAAAACATTGTACAATGGTAGCATACAGAATGAGAGTGTGCAGAGGTCAGCGAACAAGGCAGTGGTGGCAAAACAGCCAGACAAAAACAAAAGGAAGATGGAGTATCAGTCTTTGAAGACGACTGTGACAGCTTATCTCACCAGCAAAGGAGACTCATTAGCACCACTGTCCAATCTCCAGGATCCCCCTCTGTCGCCTGTTACCCTTCCGAGGCTTAACACCACCGAAAACACGCTACTAAGTCAGACCCGAGTCACCTCTTACCTCAGAACATCAGAGATCACAGAATCCCAGCAGCAGTTAGATCCAGACCCCAACCCAGCAGATCTTGACCAGGATATAAACCGTTCTAATCCGGACCCTGACCCTGAGCCAGAACCAGAGGAGGGTGAGATGTCAGACTACAGCTATGAGGAGGTTGAAGCTCGGCCAGGTTGGGCAGAGGAGAGCATCAACTGGCAGCGGACCTTCTCAGTCAATCCAATGGACTTTGAGTTGCTGCGCTCTGACTGGAATGACCTCCGCTGTAATGTTTCTGGCAACCTCCAACTGGCAGAGAGTGAAGTGGTAGATGTGCTGGCTCAGTACATGGAGAAACTCAATGAACGCAATGGAGGGTAAGAGAAAAAGAGGAGAGTAATGAGAGTAATGCTACATTTAGTTGCTCATGTTAACCATTATGTAAAGCAATACGTAATTCACTGAGAACATAGTGGTCATGCCCTAATGGTTTGACTTCCTGGTAGGAGATCATTATGTTTTGATCACCGTTTTCAGCCGTGCTAACGTAACGTACTCCAACAACTTCAGTGCAACACATAATAACAAGGAGAATTTCTGAAGACAGTGTCCACAGTCAAACTACAATGAATCCAGTTAGATGAATGATTAGGAATTAGGTTTCACATTTGCAGC
>JAPTYQ010011908.1:0-12663 GCA_029814465.1 Ostorhinchus cyanosoma
TTTTGTTTGCCCCCCCCCCCCCCCCCCCCCCATCCCTTCCTGCTGACGATGAGAGTTGTATCTGAAGTTCTGCTGGACTCCAACTGTCAGCAGCTTCAGTTTCTCCAGGTTTTGGAGTTCGCTGTGGTTTGGATCTGGTCTGCAGCCAGCAGGGGGCAGAAGTCGCCCCGCCGGCCCCTCCCAGGGCCGCTGGGGGTTTGTGGGTGAACGTCCTGGCGTAGTCCCCCTGTGGACAGCGTTACCCACAAGTCCCTGAGGCCGAGGATGAAAGCGGGGTGGCGGTATGAGCGCGGTGTGACTAAAGGGTTAGCGGTGTGACGGCGTGGGCTGCGGTCGCTGTGTTGTGATGTATGACGGCACGGCTCGACCGCTTTGATGTGGCCACGACGCTTTACTACCAGCAAATGTACGAGAGGAAGAGGAAGAGGAGGGAAAGGAAAGACAGGACGAGAAAATGAGAGCACTCTGGGGAGGAAACACGGAGAGGCAGACTCCAGGGCGTTTCTGCTTCAGCTGCAGAACGTTATTAAAGCCAGGTCAAAGTCTGCAGCCATGGCGGCCGCCATGACAGTTAAACCACACCCACCTGAAGCCAAGAGCAGTCAAACATAAAATACACACAGTACTTAAGACGCCGGCAGTGTGGGGACGGAAAAACAACAAATAAACTAAAATAAAACAAGTGACGTTTGTGCGTTTTTACCTTTAAGACCAGGTGACGTTTGTGTTTTTACCAGCAACTTTACACAAAAACTCCTGGAACAATTTCCATGACATTTTCAGGAAAGGTGTGAGGTGGTCCAGAATAGATCCCATTATATTTTGGTGAATGTAGGTCAAAGGTCAAGGTCACCAAATATGTGTTTTCACAATGATCAGAGGTAGGGAAAATCAGGTAAAACCTTTGCGAGGGGCGGGGTTTGTTGTGATTGACACCACTTGTTTATATTGCAATATATATCGCAGGGTTAAAAAAATCGCAATGTTAGGTTTTTCCGATATTGTGCAGCTCTAGTATATATATTAATAAGCTCCACCTACTTTTCAACTCGTTACTTCAGTATTTCCATATGACACGGACCTGAAACAAACCACTGATGAAATAAACAGTCGTCCACAGGTTTCTGACTGTACTTACAAGGTTTCAGTAAATATCTGCTCTAATGCATCTCAACATTTTTGTGTTCTCATCCCATAATGCATCCTGTTGGTATAAACCATCAACATTCACACCCATTCATATTGTGTGTTTTCTTGTTTCAGGGCTTTAAAACTAAAGATGGTTACATCATCGTCGCTGCAGGCAACGACAAGCAGTTTGTCAAAGTCTGTCAGGTAAGAAACATGAAATCATATTATCTACTGGGAGACGCAGGAGGTTCTTCTGTCTCCACAGTTCGTCTTAGATTAGGACTGAGACAAGAAGCTGCACAAGGAACCACTGGATGCTTTCACTTCCTCCACTTTAGCTCAGCTTTCATTAGTTGTGACAAAGTCATAGGGGTCAGTCTGGTACCAGCAGGGGTCAGTGTGGTACCAGCAGAGGTCAGTCTGGTACCAGCAGGGGTCAGTGTGGTACCAGCAGGGGTCAGTCTGGTACCAGCAGAGGTCAGTCTGGTACCAGCAGGGGTCAGTGTGGTACCAACAGGGGTCAGTGTGGGACCAGCAGGGGTCAGTGTGGTACCAGCAGAGGTCAGTCTGGTACCAGCAGGGGTCAGTGTGGTACCAGCAGGGGTCAGTCTGGTACCAGCAGAGGTCAGTCTGGTACCAGCAGGGGTCAGTGTGGTACCAGCAGGGGTCAGTCTGGTACCAGCAGGGGTCAGTCTGGTACCAGCAGGGGTCAGTCTGGGGGGGGTCTGCCTCGGCGGAGGTGTGCGCTCTCCGAGTGTTTTTCTAGTTGCGAGATGGCACGAGAAGTTTTCCCATAAACATGGTGACAAATGTAAATATGGTGTTGATTTACAGATATATTCATTATTATTATCATATATTACCCCTCTGTCTCCGACTAAATTCTAAAATGATTCAGTTGTTCACACATACTTACGTTTCTTTTAAAACTCTTCTGTTGTTGTATCATCCGTTAACATCCGTTTTTTTTTTAAATTCATGACTAATTGTGCAAAAAGGTCTTTCCATTGTACTTTTGCGTGATATACCATTTCGTGCTACACCTGAAAACCCACCTCTTACCCTAACCACAATAAAACTGTCTTATAATGTTGATGCGTTGCATTAGCTGATAGTTTACAGTATAGCTCTGTTGGCTTAGCTCTGTTAGCTTAGCTCTGTTAGCTCAGCTCTGTTTTTACAGTAAATTCACAACTCACCTGTTTCCCGTTCAGTTTGTGTCGTCAATAACTGAATTAAAGATCTGTTTGAATCCAACAAACAAGGTCAAAACTGTCACTGAACCATGGATCAACAAATGGTAACTTAGCAAAGATAACAACATCCCATAATAACTCTTTGTACCTTTATAAGCCTCAGAATCAAATTTACACATATAGAATAAATGCAAACATTTACCGTCAGACTCCATTCTGTTCATTTACAGCTGAGTCCAGTGGAAAAACCAGTGGTCTGTATTTTTATCACTTCTTTTCTTTGACAGTTGTTTCTTATGGTTCTCATCCTCACCCTGGCTGTGGTTGACTCACTTCTCTTTCTAGTGGTCACATAAACCCCCCGACCCATCGCTGGAAATATATTCACTTCTATCTCTACACTCCAATTCCATGACGTCTTTGGCAGAAGTTTATAGATTTATTTTATAAACATACAATGAGAAGTTTAGGTCATTTGTTATTATCTGACAGTAGGAATAGAACAAATAGACCAGTGCTTATCGACCGTGGGGTTCCCTGGAATTCAAATGGGGTCACCTGAAATTTCTAGTAATCGACACAAATTTTGTAAAAATTGCTAACAAAAATATTTTTAGTGATTCAGTATATATTTCATCATAAGTAAAACCACACACTTTTCCTATAAAAATCCAGTTGAAATCAGATGTAGGATGTCATATCTAAGAGGGCAGATCTGGACGGACCCGATCATGTGACCATGTGCGTTACTACGCGTCAACCTGCTCCGACACAGTCGCAGACAGAAATCTGAACAGAGAACGTACAGATGTCTTCACCCGCCTGGACCCAAAAAGATATGTCCAAGAGAAGAAGGTCTCCGTTTGAAAAGTCTGGGGTTGCCAGAAATTTGTGATGTTAAAATGGGGTCATGGGCCAAAAATGTCAGAACCACTGATGGAGACGCTTTAACAGGAAGTTGCAGTTGTTAGAACTCCAGTTTGAGTGGGAAAACTCACCTTGGAAACATTTTGTTCAATATTATTTAAGTGGAATATGAACCACAGTGGTCCTAGGATGGACCCTTGAGGCACCCCTTGGTCAGTTTAGACACGGAACGCTTCCTTCCTGTTTGACAGGACTCTTCATATCGCTACAGTCCAATGCATTTGCATCTTTGGCAGAACTTCACAGATCTTTATTATGAACATTATGGAGACGATTTTAGATGCTTTTAAATATTTAACAGCAGAAATATTCGATGTAAATGTTTTGAATCAGTGCGTTGGACGTTGGTTTATATAAAGTTGTATGTTTGTGTTTTCAGGTGTTGGATCTGCCAGAGCTCTTAGAAGATCCAAAATACAAAACCAACAATCTACGAGTCCAGAACCGCAAACATCTGCTGATCAAGCTCTCAGACAGGTACAGACCTGGTCTAGGTCCTTGAGTCCGGAACCAAATGGGGTCGAGATCCCTGAGTCTAGAACCAGACTTGATCCTGATACCTGAATCCAGAACCAGACCTGGTCCAGATCTCTTGGTCCAGAACCTGACCTTGTCGAGATCCCTCAGTCCTTAACCAGACCTGGTCCAGATCTGCCCTGAACATCAGCGTTCACTCATAGAACCACTTAACGTCTGTAAATAATTACACAAACTATTTAGGACCGGAAAAAAAAGAGATGATGGGGACAGGTAATAAATCCAACCTGGTCCTGGTCCTGGTCCTGGTCCTGGTCCTGGTCCTGAGTCCACATCCACCATCCTAATAAAACCTCAGGTCTTTTTACACCTGGTCTCTGAACTTCACTGGCTTTAATTAAATCAACAGCAGGTTCAGATGTAAAGCCTCACATCTGTGTCTTATTAACCCTTCACTCACTCTGTTTGTCACAAAACTCATCACATCGATTAATGATTTAAATGTTTAATAATGTTTAAAAATGTCTTTGATTCATTGATATTTCATGAAACGGTGACAAATATTAAAAACATCATGAAGTCATATCAATTAGTATCGATGTTTTTTACGATAAATGGAAGTTTTACTCTTTGTTTAATGGTTCATTTTTGTTCAAAAACTGAAAGTTGAAAGAACAGGATCAAAAGAACATGACGTAAGCGACAAAAGGATCTGAAGACCATCCAAAACCAGACCTGATGCTGTTTGATCTGCTTCTGAATCTGGACTGGACTGGACTTGACAGTGTGATGAGGTCGACTCAGAGCGAATGACCTTCTGTGATGTTTCCCGTCAGGTTCCTGCAGGAGGACACGGCTGATTGGCTCAGACGGTTCCAGGGCTCAGGTGTTCCTGTCGGACCAATCAACAGCTTCCAGGAAGTGTTCTCAGATCCTCAGGTGAGTGGGCGGTTCTTCTCAGCTCTGGGTTTGTCTGATGTTCTGCTGTTGCTCTACACCTACTGTACATGCCTTCAGGTTGATGTTCTTTACTCCAGTTTCCGCCTTTTTCTTTGGTTCATATTGAATCCAGAACCCAGACGTAGTGGTAGATGTCAATTTATGTCTACATTTAGTAACTTCACGGACATAACACGATATCATGAATGACGTACAGATAATGTGCTGCTTTTAATTGGCGTGTTATCTGTATGCATTATGAGCTTTCCGTGTGTATGTTCACGTCGTGTAAAATAACACACAATTAGCAATTAGGGGCTAGCATCATTAGTGGTTAGGGTTAGCGGCTATAGATATGTAAAGCGGAGATCTTGGCGTACATTAACAGGAAATCACATGGCGTTGAATAACATGCAAAATAATAATAGACCGATATATCGGGCTGATATTTATGTTTTTTTCTTGTATCAGTATTGGCCTGATGCTCTTTTTTTCCCTGCCATGATTTACTGACAGGCAAAGTTCACGGATGGTTTTTTGGTGTAGTAATATTTATTACGTCAACTGACACAATTTGTATTTTCTAATTGTAAGTAAAGAAGGTTTTCTGACATTTGTTAGCATTTGACAGAGAAAAAAAATACTATCGGCTCCAATTATTGGCTCTCAGTCATCGGCTAATGCTGATGTAAAAAAAAAAAAAAAAAAAAAATCGGTATTGGCCCCAAAAAATCCATATCAGTCGATCACTAATGGGAAAGGCTGAAAATGCGTATGTATAGCATGCCAAATGTCATAAGAACTGGCACAACGTACAACACATATCTTCTTCTTGTTCAGTCACAGATTCAACAAATTTGGGTTCAGTTTCACATGTCGTGTTTTATTTGCGTCGCATCAGTGGAACTTGATAGAGGACGTCTTTCTATGGTGAACCGTTCAGATTATCAGATAATGTGGTTGGTTTCAGCTAGTTTTAACTGCTTTCAACTAGTTTGTATTGATTTCTGCTCTATTCTCTGCTGTATATAAAATAGTGTCATCTGCATACAGTTGAATATTCTCCTTCTACTGACATTATTTCAGAACTTAGTGTGAATATCTGAAAAAACCCCAAAAACAAACGAAGGTGTGACTTTTCTCGATATGTTAAACCATCCAATTGATCATGTAAAGCAATATAACAACAAATATTTATATTCAAATATAACACGGCAAACCATGAGAAATGTCACAAAAGGTAAAGTCTCGACTCCTTTGGCAGCTCTATAAAATGAAAAAAATGCCAACCTCCTGCTAAAAATGCAAGAAAAGAAGTGTTCTTTAATATTTGATTGTTTAATTGGTAAAAACACAAACGTCACCTGGCCTTAACGGTAAAAACAGTCCTTTGTTGTCACACTGATGTTTTCAGTTTTAATCCGTGTTACTGATCCGCTGCTGACATTATCGTGTTTACCGCCGTCCGTCTGCCGTCGCCTCATTTCAGTGTGTTTGTGTTTGGAGGACGGCGGCGTGGCAGGTGGCGGCGTCACCGTCATACGGTGGAAACGCGATGACTCAGGCCCGGTGTCAGACCGGTCCATCTGCCTCCATGAGCTGCTCCACCAACACTCTTCCAAATACTCCTCAGTCCACTCACCTGACCGCAGAGCAACGTTCTGCTGGAACATTATTCCGTCTCCTGCTTCGTTACTCACAGCGTCGTCCTCTGTTAAACCGCCGCCACCTGCTGCCTTGCTCAGAGGAACTAAAGTCCTGACAGCCGATCTCCAGTGAATTTCCTCAGTTTCCATCATTACATGCGTCTCTGAGGCCGTAAATGATTCCCACATGTCGCCTGTAATCAACAGAAGAAATCCTCTAAATTCAGGCTGAAAGTTTCTGGGTTTACACTGAGCATGCTGGGAAATTAGAGTGTCCTTGTTATGGCGTTTATTAGCATCGGTTTGCCGGCAGTAAACGCATCAAATCACAATGTTTATGGACGGGAAATGGATGTTAAGAGGCTGAAGCAACAGAACCTGGTGGAGAAGCTGAGTCACAGATCCTCATAACAGTGTACAGAGCGATGCATTATGGGTGTTTGGTACCAACACTGCGCTGATCAGTTTAGTGAATGAAGCAACATAAAAGACACAACACAACGAAAATGATGCAAAATATACAGCAAGACAAAAGGGAAGTAAAAGTCACAAGTTAAAAAAGTTTTACAAGTTGGTGCAAGAAAAAAAATGTCCGACACAACAACACAAAAATAATGTCAAATATATGGGATAAAAACAACATAAAATATGCAACAAAAAAAAAATAAGTACAAGTCACAACAATACAAAGTGTTGTAAAAGTCACAAGACAAGAACAACGTAAAATATAGACAAAAGATAAAGATAAAAAATAAAGTTAAAACAATAAGATAAAATCTCATCAAAGACGCAATAAGACAAAAAATGTAAAAGTTGTAACAAGACAAAAAAAAATTGTAAAGTCGCAACAAGATTAAAACAGCACAAAACATGCCACAAATTTTAAAAGAAGTAAAAGTCACAGTATTTGCTTTTCCACTGATCCTCAAATTGTGTGAATATAACTTAAGCATAAAAATGTGTCTAACGGAAAAAAACAATTCCACCAAAACTCTTTTTTCAATTAAGTTTTATCTTATCTTTATTTTTTTAAGACGTAGCACAAATGGTATGTGATGCAAAACTGCGAAGGAAAGACCTTTTTCTACGATTAGTGTCACGTGAATTAAAAAAAAAAAAGGATGTTGACAGACGTTCCAACAAGAGAAGAAGAAGAATTTTAAAAGGACCATGTGTGTGTATGTGGACACACCAGGAAACTGAACCATTTTAGAATTTAGTCGGAGACAGAGGAGTAATATATACACTGTTTTTACACTCGTCTCCATGTTTATGGAATGACTCCTCGTGTCATCTATGATAATTAACAAACAAATCATTGTATTTGTGATTTAATGGAAAAACCCACATTGCATACTTCTGTTTTTTCCACATTTAGTAAATATCGGTATTGCATCGGTTTTGCACAGATGTCGGATGTAAAAGCGACTAATGACACAAAAACATGTATAAAGTTGTATCTATATTTTAACGTTATCGTGGTAACCAGAGGAATCGGACGATAAACTGAGTTCTGTTTCTGATGTCGAACTGATCAACGTTGGTGTTGATGCTTTTGTGTCGTTTCGGATTTGATCGGATGCTTTCATGGTCTGAACATTAGATGGATCCGTGGTCTGTTTCAGATCCTGGACTTGGTCTGTTTTTGGTTCAGACTCAGTTCTTCTTTTCTTCTTCCTTTCACATCATGTGACTTCTGTTATTCAAGCAGTATTTCTCTTTTTTTTCTCTGCTTTCATTGATTTTCATCCAAAACCTGCAGAAGTATTTGTGTTGTTACAGAATCTTCTCCTGGAGCTGCAGGTTGAGAGATGGTTTTTATGGATTTTTCCAAAACACGGCCTGCTTTTGGAATGTAATTAACACAGAAGATGACGGTTTACACTTCGCTGCATTCTACTGAAAACAATGCTGCCGGTGGTTGTTGGACGTGTGCGTGAGCTCCAGTCGGTCGAAGGGAAATAACCTGAGTGCTGATGAAGTGTTTGTTAAACGGCGTCACACGTGTCGGGCTTTGGCGGGCGGCGGGCGGTGGGCGGTCCTTCGGGCCGGTTTGCAGCTGCGGGTTTTCGTCCACACAGCAGCTCTGCAGAGAAGCTGCTGCTAATCAGGACGGTAGGAAGTCACCGGTCCAAAAGCCCAATCTGGAAGTCATTTGGAAAAACGCTAAACGCTGCTCGCTCTCACTCTGCTTCCTGTTTGGCTCGGCCCGGTTCATCTGTCTTTCTTTGTTTCTTCCATCTCGCTGTCAGTGTCTCTTCTGTCTTTTCAGCCTCTACACTCTGAGGACTTGTATTTCCTAAGTATTTTCTCACTATTGCTCTCAGTTTGGAGTTTTCCTCCTCTGGACATTCCTGGATAATGGAACCAGATGAGTATGCTCTGACGCTGACGCTGCCAAACACCGGGTCGTGACCCTCAGATGGGCCGCAGGAGGCTTCCACTGGGTCAGGGCGACAAAGTGATAATTACTGTTAGTCTGATATATTTATTATTCTTTTATCTTTGGCCGGCGTGGCGGTGTAGCGGTTAGCACTTCCCGCGCCATCACAAACAGGAAGTTAATGCTCCTGTCGGCCGTTGACATCCACACTAGTACTCTGATCGTCATCTGATTTGTGGAGTAATCAGATTATTAGCGATCATAAATCTGTGTTTCATTAAAATGAGAATGGGATCCCTCAGGGGGCCGTCTCAGACCCCATCGTTCATATGTTTGCATTAATGAGTTTTCAGATGTAGGTCTACAGATGGACGCTGATGACGCTGAACCCATTTATGCCCATACTAATACTCGGATCAGTATCTGGCTTATGTAATTTACCACCACCAGAATGTGAATGTGTGAGTGAATGAATAATGGAGCCACTGTATGCACTTTGAGTATGCATTCATAGAAAAGTGCAATATAAATCTAATTCATTATTATTATTATTATTATTATTATTATTATTGATTTAAACAAATCCAATCATGGGCTGAAACCTGAGAAATGCACAAAATGTCATGGAAACACAGAAATGTCACAAAACTGTCAAAGATCGCAAAAAGTTTGTTCCACTCTCATAAGGTGGTTGTTGAGACGTTTGGTAAAAGAAGTATAGCACAAAAGTGTAATGTAAACCCACTGAGTTCATTCGGACCCATGTGGTCCTGGTGGTTCTGCTCAGTCCAGTGGTCTCCCTTTGACCCTGGACTCAGAACAGGTGGTTCTCGTTGGTTCAGGCCAATCGACACTGGCTTTAGTGGAGGACCTGCTTAACCAGGGCAGGACCAGTCTGGGGACAGACGTACTTACTACTTGTGTATTTTCAGTTTGTTGTGTGATTTGGGATGACATTTAAATCCAGAGGGTCAAAGGTCATCATCACCGGGGCCTCATAATGTTCTGGTGGAAACATGAAAGTTCCCCAACGCACCGGTGGAGAAAAGTTCCGGCTCCCAGTTTGACTGATGTGGCCTCGTGTGCGTTAGCAACTCACACGGCGTTGACCTTCAGCTGAACCTGAGCTGACCACGCCTCCGCTGTCGTCGAAGCATCATCTTCATCTTCCTCATGTCTGGGTTGAAAGACGCCGAGGCTTCAGGAGAGTGTGGAGCCAGTTTAACGTGGAAACGTAACAAACAAGCAAAACAGGTTTTACAAACGTCACAGAACACATTTAACTAAGTCCTAGGGTTTACAAACGCACAACACTAACACACAGCAACACACCTGTCACATTGACACACAATAACACAAATGTCACATGACACACAACAACACAAATGTCACATGACACACAACAACACAAATGTCACATGACACAACAACACACCTGTCACACTAACACACAACACATGGCTAATACACAAAGAGTGCACATATAACAGAACATGTATCATAAATATTCAAATATTCGTCCACGTCCGTTCTCTTCTGTTCTACGACCCTTCATTTTGTGTTTTTTACGTTTATCTCAAAGTTTCAGTCATAAAATCAGGTTCTGAAACGTGTTGTGTCATTTAGTAAAACTACATAAATGTTCAGTCTGTGTCAGATCACTGCAGGTCTTCAGTTTACCTCACACTAGTCACTTTTCCATCGGACATATACAGATATTTACTAAATGTGGAAAAAACAGAAGCGCGTAATGTCGGTTTTTCCATTAAATCCCAAATGCAATGATGTGTTTATTAAAATCCTGAGAATTGTGGAATATTTGGTTGTTTTGAGCAGGGTGAAGTTGTTTAAGAGATCAGTGAAAAAAGCCAAAACAAAAAAAATATCACTCTATCCAGATTTTATAGCAGGTTTTTTTGTGTGTACATTTTTGCCACAAAGGTAGTCAGAGGGTATGAAGTGCTTCATGGGAATATAAAATATACGCCTGAGTAAAAGACACTGGATTTCCAAAGTTCTTGCTGCAAAAACAGCCAAAATGATCAGCAAATGAAAACCAACAAAAAAGAGGAGAAAAAGCCCGAGGAGGTCCTAAGGGTTAAAGGCAGATTTGGGTTTTGTTTTTTGAACTTTCTTTGGACGTCATCTGCTGTTCATCAGTGGGACGGTCACTCAGCTCCTGTCCAGTGTCATCTCGTGTTGCCTTCACTTACACTCTGAGCTTCTAAGACCGTCTCCTCTGTTTGGACTTGGATGAATCTGGTCCACGCGCTCCACGGTTTGTGGATTCCAGAGCAGCCGAAGTCCAGAAAGTGAGCGAACGGATCCTTTAAGTGTTTCTGATGATCAAACCAGGTGGAAACAGTCGGTGCTTCGGCTTCAGGAGGCCGCACCGCTTCAACTCAACTCTTATCATGAGCCTTCCAGGCCTAAATGAACTCTTATTTTGTGGGTTTTTGTGTTTTTTCTTTGTCTTGTGTCGTGGTCACCGCTCCTCGTATTTCCGCTGGGTTTCCTGCCTTTACCTTCTCCGTGTCGTCGCTGTCTGGCTGCTTAGATCTTTTTTACACTCACATTTTCACATCTTGAAGTTCTCACAGTCGTTTGGACTTTTTCACTGCTTCCTGTCTCTCTGCCCTCTTGTTACTCATATTCTGTCTCTCTCCCAAGAGTTCGGCAGTAACTGACCTTGTTTTTACGACTACAACCCTTCCGTCCATGTATCTGTCATGTCGTCTGGGCAGCAGCCAGGTCCGTAGAAAAAATCCAGCTGAATATGGCTTTAATATCCTGACTACTGGAGGTGCGCTTGATTTATCCCAGCTGAAACCTAAACAGCCTCTGAAGTGGATACCTAACATGTAAGATCAGATAAATCAGGCTCTCCTCAGGACCTTACCACCCACCTCTGGAGAGCCTCGGCTGCGCAGGGAAGCCCAGAAATCACAACCGACCCTCGGCCTGTCGAGGAAACTCAACTCAGCCTTCGAGACGTTCGCACTCTTAAAACCACACTTAGTGTTTTCTGACCCTCGTCATCTCTTCATCCAAACAATACTAAGACCTGATCTGTGGCTCGTTTCAGACCCGCAGCTTCTGTTATGAACTTTCACAGTAAAAGCCTTCAACTTAAACACTGGGGCTGAACTTCCTCGTACTCATAATCGCACTCTGTCATTTTATTCCAGTGAAATAATCATTAATGTTCACTTGTTAAAGTGGATATGACTCCCCCGACTGGTGACCAAATGACCTTTACACTGAATAATTTACACATATACACTCATGGACACAGTTTATAGCATTGGCACAATTGTATATTTAAGTTCCATTAAATTAGACAGAAATGTTTTCGTTTGGGCCGAACCCTCAGGAAACGGAGGATCCAAAAGCAGTGAAAAGCAGTGAAACACTGAATATACACACAAGAAAAAAGCAAAACAAGAACTATAAATACAAAACCTAATGAGCCTGCACTTGAAAACCCTTGGCCTTCAGTCCACACCAAAGCTTTTGCACATACGGACGGACGGACGATGAACTGATGACAGTACCCAGTATATATATAATAGTAATAGTAGTCATAACAATGTACAAGTAATATAAGTATGTAAGAAGTAATAATACTAATAGTAATACTAATACTAATACTAGAAAAGCACTCGGAGAGCGCACACCTCTGCCAAGGCAGAACCCCCCCCCCCCAACCACCACCAAAATTTAATCATTTGTTCCTTGTGCCAGTGTCAACATTTCCTGAAAATTTCATCAATTTCCATCAATAACTTTTCGAGTTATTGGTCGAAATGTTTGTCAAGGGAGTGCCTCATTAGGGAAAGTTAATTAGGGAGGGAAAGAGAGGGAGGAGAACCACCAACATCTAATCGGTTCTTCCTTGGGCTATTTGTGGCCTCCAGTTAAAATTTCATCAAAATCCATCGGTAACTTTTTGCGTAATCCTGCT
>JAPTYQ010011965.1:0-12660 GCA_029814465.1 Ostorhinchus cyanosoma
CAACATCCTTCTGTTCTTCAGACGATCAAATGAATTAGTCTGTTGATTCAGACGAGCTGCTGCTTCAGAATTATTACTAAAATAAATGCAAAAATCACACCTAGTATCCGCTCTTCCATGTTTCTAGTAGAAACAGGAAGTGGACGCGATTGTTTTCTTCCTGTGACATCACAACGTCACGTTTGTCTAATCAGAACGCTCTGTACCCCCAGCTCTGAAAGAGGAACTGACTGAAGCATTTCCATGGAAACAACAAAGAAATGACTTTAATTCCAAATTATTTTATTCAGAATAAATAATTCGGAATTAAAAAACATCATGTAAACGTAGCCACTGTGACAGTGGGTGAAAAAACAGTCAAACTATGTACATTTGTCTGAAGTGAAGATGTGGTAAAAGTCATTCCCAGCCGTTCAGAGTTACAGCTTTAAGTGAAGCATCAGTGAAGAGTTCAGATGGAGTTAAATTCATTTCACTTCCACATCAAATGATCAGTGTCATTTTACAGTCAGTGTTTTACCTGAAGTCCAGGGGTGAACGACCTTTTTTCAATCCAGATCTACTTTAAGTTTCTAGTCTGTTGAGATGTACTAGTTATATACATAGATTCACCCACGTATTACTTTAAAGCAGTAAATAATATTTAGTGATTGCCTGAAACATGATGCATTGTCCTGCCTTCGTGGGACCTTCGGAACAGGAAACAGGAAGCTAGTTCCTCATAGTCAGGGCAGTAGGAGCCGGTTTTTGGCTAACGACAACTCACCTCAATCTGTAGACTACTGCGATCGTGACCAACTGGGTGAGCACCGCTGCTGCAGTCGATCACACAGAAACATTTAGGAAACGAATTTAAAATTAGTGCTGAACAGAGCAATGAACATAGTCTGAATATAGTGTACAATTAAAATGATATTGTAATCTAAAGTAAGCTTAGAATGGAAGTCCATTTACTGCAGTACATTTCATCTTTGGTACCACAATGTGTTTATTGTTCTAAAACAGAGACTTTATTGTTATAATTGTAAGATCATTGTGCATTTCCTGTTTTTAATAAAACAAATATTGTCTCAGGGGGCTTTCTGGTTGAGTTTATTTGTATAGTTAAAGCAAACATTTAAATTACTTTTAATTTTTAAAAAATGATTATTCAAGGAAAAGCAAAAAGCCAGGTCCCCCTATGACAGCGGTGAACACTCCTGTCGTGGCCCCTCCTACCAGGCCTCAGGACTCTGTTTTCATATATGCAGGATGAGCACAATCTAACTTGTTGCAAGAATATAAAGGATACACAAAGAAAAATATTGACTCTGGATGTGACTGAACGAAAACTGAAGAGTGACTTGTTGAATTATTCTGTTCTCCTCTGGTTTAACACTGTTCACTGAGCCTGTTCACACCACAGTAATACTCCCATCATTATCCGGTTTGTGGAGTTATCAGATTATTACTGATGGTGTAAACAGGATAATCCGATGTGTTTCCTCAGATTACTGCAGTAATCTGATTATAATAAATCAGATTAACACACCTGGGTTTGTCCCAATACTCCTGTATGTAAACAGGTTAATCTGGTTGATGTAGTTCTGGTCCGTCTGCTCAGGTGTAAACAGGTGAAAATCATAGAAAACAGAAGTGATTCAGTCAAACATGAGCAGAAGACAGTAACAGGAAGTTCGATTGTACCATCAGTGTGTACGTACTCCGATAATGGACTGGAACATCTAAACCAGGGTGTACGATTACTGTATTTCAGAAGTACATGTAAACGCATCTGATCTGATTATTACAGTTATCAGATTCTAAAAGTTATCGGATTTTCACGGTCGTGTAAACAGGCTCAGTGGTACGAGTGGATGACACACGATGGGGAAACGTGGGTGTGTTTGCTGTTTCCATTTACAGATAAAAGCACTGACATTAATATATCTGTCTGTGTGTGTGCGTGCGTGTGTGTGTGTGCGTGTGTGTGTGTGTGTGTGTGTGTGTGTGTGTGTGTGTGTGTGTGTGTGTGTGTGACAGAGAGAGAGAGACATTGCATCATAGGCTCTGACATGCAAATAAAACATTTTCCTTGATCCGCAGAACATGGACCTGTTGAAGTTCTTTTGCAGAGGCAGGTTTCCTCTTGACAAAGACATTCACATATAAACATTTGAACTGGTGCTCGTGGAGCCTCAGCCTCAGCCCAGTCATTTATTCAGCAGTAAATGGGCAGCGCTGCTGCCATAAATACATGCACCAGTAGAATGGTCGATGCGCCACTTGTGCCAGCCAGTGCGGTTTTGATTGGGAGAACTGGTTAGCAAATAAAAGCACAGTGGTGGCCCCGGGGCGCGCGCCTTACTGACACCTCACACGACAAATTAACACTCAGTGGTTTAAGGAAAGGAGACTGCCCACCGGTTTGGGGTCTGTAAGTACGCATCTATTCAGTCCTTTCGGTGAAAGGGTCCACTTTGTTCACCAGAGAAAATAGACCTTTTGCCGAGACAGGGTGTGTGTGCGTGTGTGTGTGTGCGCGCGTGTGTATATACATGCGTGCGTGCGCGCGAGCGCGGGGGTGGATATGGGTGCTGTGGCAGAAGGCTTCAACATGGGCCACGGCCGTGGGAAGAACGCCACTTGCGCTCCTATCCTCAGTCAGTGCAACATGTCGCAGGCTATTATAAACTGTGCTTGTATTGCTGTGTCCATAATGAAGCTGTAGGTGGGAACCCGTATGCTTCAAAGAACAGGACAATACACTACAACCCGGTACCGACCAGGTGTTCCACACTCACGAGTGACACGCACACACAACACAGAGCTCACTTTAAACTCACACTACCTTCTACTCATACAAATAAATGAATTATGATGTGAAACAGTGTCTTCTTAAACAAACATTAGACACGAAGTGACTCATAAACCTAAAATTTCCCAAGGGTCTCAGCGCCACTAACTATGGAACTGTCCAATGAAAACTAACAGGACTGTGTGTGTGTGTGTGTGTGTGTGTGTGTGTGTGTGTGTGTGTGTGTGTGTGTGTGTGTGTGTTATGATGTTTTGAATATAATTCCACCTTCTGCATGGTAGGAGACATGAAGCCAATTATAAATAAAACAATTCATTCTTTTGAAACGTTTTACTCTATTTTATACAAAAACGTTTTAAAACGCCATTTTTGCAAAAGACCCAACACTGTTTTTTACATGAGTGTGAAAATAGTCTTTCACAATAAAAGCGCTACAGACAGTAGCGTTTTGCGGCTGCTTTGCAAGTTATTTAAACGGTGCATGCGCACACTGTTGCCATTTGGATAAGGGGTTGGGGATTCAGATTTAGGTGAGTGTTCTGTGTCACAGGTGACACAGATCAATTCTGCAACAAGTGTGTGAGCAATAGGAAATACATTTTTGCAGATGCCTTCTGTAACTTCGTTATGATTATTATGCAATAACCAGAATCTCATTCGTTCACATTTTGTGTGCACACACTTCGCTCCTCGTGTGGTTTTAAACAATAATAAAACTCTGCATTCTCCGGACCTTCATGCTCCAGCTGCTCTTCCATCAGGCCTTTTTATGGAAGTGACTGAAACTAAATCAGATGCAACTGTGTATGTGTGTGTGTTGCAGAGACTTGTTGGAAAAGTGTGTGTGTTTTCCACCCACCCAGCCACCCCCACTAATTCGAACCGTGCAGGTTTCTAACGCGCCGTGACCGCGCCCTCCACGTCGTCTTATTGATGAACGTGCTGCCATTCTGAACAGGACGACCTGCGCGAGCGGAGCAAGTGTTTCGGTTCCCATGCAGCCCCTCGTTGTGCAGGATGCAGCAGCAGGCTGGACCATGCATTCACACCCTGCACTCTGGTCACGGTACACGCCGGCGGGGGGTGGAGCGGTGCGTGGGGAAAGTTGGAAACACACGATTTAGAAATTCATGAGGTCCTCCTGCAGAACATAATGCAGATTATCTGACGAAGAGCCTTTCTTTTTTTTTCTTTTTTGTTGCGTGTAAATTCGTAAAATGTTAAGTTTTATCAGAATGGACTTGAGTTCAACCCTCGGAAAATTCAGGATGTTGAATAAATGATTTCAGTATCTACATGAGGATAGTAGTTTTAAAACTAGAGCGAAAAATAGGCTGATTTTTTTTCGTGCCAAGTGAATCCATCAAGTTGCTAATGAGTCTCATATTTAAATTAGAATATAGAGGTTTAGGACACAATACAATTTTACATGTTTATTTTACGAGCGGAGCAATTGTACAACTACTGTTTCTGAAAAAGATGTAAAAATGTGGACTATCCTGAGCTCATAAGAACAGACTAAAAAATAGAAGCGGACTTCTTTTTTGTACACGTTTTTTTTCTGTAAAATAAGAATTTTAATGAAGCATGAATTTTTGGGAATAGCTACAGCGGTGAATTAATCAATATGTCTGTAAATATCAAATTAATCCTCTAATAGACTTTATATTTGTTAGCCTACTATAAAAGCTGTAATAATTTATTGGGCGTTTTGTTTTAATGTGTCCTTGACATGATGTGTCGCCTATTATTGTAGCTTTGATGGTAGAAACAAAATATTTTTGACCTCAAAATATGAATTCACATGAATAATACATGACCTTGGCAAATTCATTTCTATGGCTCTTGGAGTTCTAGAAATGTGGATTTGGACCAGTGGGACTGAAAGGTTTTTCACAAATGTTGAATATGTGGTAAAACGTGTTAGTGAAAATGAATTGAGTCAATGTGTCAGTTTATTTCCCTTTTTTAAAACAGGCTACAGACCCCTATTTAAGAAGTATTTATGAATTATCTTATATCAACCTACATAAAATCAACTTTAACAAAGACAGTCGGGTACTTATATTCAAATCCTACAGTTGGATCCCTGGGCTATTCACATTTTTTGTCAATATTCCTTATTTTTTTTGTAGTGGAATAATCAAACATGAAGAGTGCCACCTGTTTCCCTGCTCTCCTCTATATATGTTAACTTATGTATGTATTTTCCTGATTGGTCATATTAAACTCATAGTTGTCTTAGCCTTGGGGACCTTCAGTGTCATTGGCTCTGCTGTGATGCTCATGAGCTTTTTGTCTTTCTGTGTAACTAAAAGGGAATCCAGAAAGTGAACTGTAGCAGACTAATGTGCGGATCTGGAGATAATCCATCCACACAGTGATTCAGTGGTAATCCCTGTAATCTCTGGCTACAGGGGATTATCCATCTGGGTGATTTCAACAAATTAAAGGGCTTTACTCAACAGTAATATAACAACTTGATTAGATGCATCTTCAGTTGCTGCTAAACCCATTGTTTGTTGGTCATTTAAAGCTTTACTCACATGACACTTTACTTTGAAGAGGTTTTTCCCGATCAGATTAATCTCCTGGATCTTTCAGGACACTTCTGTGATAGGTTTTTGGTTATAGTTGAAGGTTGTATTATTATGTAAAACAGTCAAGTTTCAAATTCACTTCAAATCACATTAAATTTTCACTCATAGAAACAGGACATGGGCTCGAACAGGCCAGTAACTGCTTTTCCGCCAGATTCTCAGGAACTTTTATTACCAGGAATTTATTTACCTGGGTAAAATAAATCCTGGTAATCTGCATGCTTTGCATTTCCACAACACCCCAAAGTTGGAATAGCACATTCAGCAAATGGACATTGTTGTTCATCCACTTCTTGCAGCTGCTGTTGTTTGGCTCCACTTTTTAGATGATTTAAACACAAATGAAGGGAAACTTATAGAAAGTTTGCTGCCACACGCTTGGGCGATGGTATGTGTGTTCCACCAGCACACAGCCCACCGCCAAGGATTCTGGGGAACTTTTTTCAGGGAAATTTTGGGGTTGAGGGAAAATTTGCAGAGAATGTGGAAACATGCAAAGTATTTCCAAAGTTCCTGGTAAAGTAGAAGTTTGAGGAAAAGTTCTTGGAATGGAGAAGGGGCTAATATGTGAAATGTTGTGACTTTATGGGTCATTTTAGCCCCTTTTCCACAGTGATTCTGTTACGCAAATATTTCACCTTTATTCCAGAATGATGTCTCTGTAAATGAAATGGTGGATCATTTGGTGTCCCACCTCTGTCACAGCTCTGTGACGCCTCTGAAGGTAATAACAGAGCTGTGATAAAGGTGGAATCATGATTCTGGAGCGCTATGTACTGATAAAATGAACATTGCTTTGCTCTGTTCATCCTCTGCTGTTGTTTTAGAGCCATTTCCGGTGCTCAACGTCTACGTCCCCCTTTGGCGGTCCAGCCTGTCTCACCTCTGTTGCTCCTTTGGCTTGGCTGGGTAAACTGATCAATGGTGACAAAAGATGGGATCACCATCTTATCTTTTCTCCAGGATCTGTGTGTAAAAGTTGCTTTTAAAAACTGATGTTGGATACAGAGACATGTGAGCAGGACACAGTCTTTTTAATGCACCATTCAAGCCCTGGAATCATGAGTATTTGTTTGAATTCTAGTCAGGTTTTTTTGGGTCTGTTTTCTGTGTTCGTTTATTTGAAAAGTTTCTGAAGAATCCCCATCATTGTCCTTAAATAGACCAGAATACTGGAGTGACCAGTGTTGTATAAATTATTGGAAAGTCACACTTGAGTAGTACAGCTAAGTTAAAGTCTTTAACCTCCTAAGACCCAGGACATGTCAGGAAAGAACAGGCTTTGGCGTTTTTAATTAAATAATTGCCTGTATTGGAAAAATAATGATGCAACAGTTTTTCAAATTATTATGGAATGTCCTTTGCAGTGGACAGTTTTGTTGTTGCTTTTTTGTGTGTATAAAGCTGTTAATTTCTGGTGGACAGTGGGTCCTAGGAGGTTAAGTATCTACTGTATAATGTACTCAAGTATATGAAGTAATCTACAATTAAATGTACACAAGTAATGGAGTAAAAGTACAAGTAAACATTAATAACAACCAAAGGCAGTCAGAATTTTGAATATCTATCTGCTGCTCACATCAACAGATTGCTGTCAGTTCAAGTGTAGGCCGTCGTTTGCACTTGTGTATTACATGATTTGGCTCAATCACAAATCAACTTCCTGACTTTGTTGAAGTCACTGGTGATCTCAGCCGTGAAAACACCTAATTTACTTACATTTCTTTTCTGTAGCAAGTAACGATTCTGTGCATTAAAAATATACTGGAGCAGAAATATGCAATGGAGTTAGGAAATATAGTGAAGTCAAAGTGAAAGTAACCAGAATAAAAAATGCTCTGCAAAGTACAAGTTCTCCATTTTGATCTATATTAATGTCTGAGGTATTTTCATACATTTTTAGAAACACTGTGAGGATTTACATTCAATTGTGTATCATATTTTAGAAAGATGAAACAAAACTCATTTTATAACCATTAGACAACTAACACTTCCAGTGTGCTATAATTAGTCAGCAATAGAATTTGAAACAACATATTTTCTCCTCAGATCTGTTTCTTTGGTCTTATGATGTGTTTTATGTTGTTTTTGTGTTATTGAATACAAACTCAGATGACACTCATTAATGTCAATATATGCATCAAGTCGTGGAGTCAGAGACTGTGTTTGCTTTTTGTCATATCTTGTACATCGTTGTCATGCTGTTGTACTTGTGTGTGATATACTTGGTGTAAACCAAGAGAGACTTAACACAAGGAAGACTTGGAACGATACAGACGAACAGGAGCCACAGGTTTTATCAGATGTGTTCACAATCCTTGCATCATAATGTGATCATGCAGTTTATGAATAAAAATGGGTTCTTTGAGATCACAGGTCATGATGACCTGTAACATTTGAGTCAAACTTGAAGACACTCGCTCAAGACCTTGCAGACACGAGGTCAGTGATCTCGATAACTAGCTGCCAAAATAACCACATTTCCTATTTGTGTGCATGTTAACACTGGTGTCAAATGTTGCAATATTCTGTCTGTTTGATGATTTAAATGTAATAGGAACCAACAAGCTTTCACTAAAGTGTGACTGTGAGTGTTTATGTGCAAATGTGTGACTGACACAGTATAAAGTGCTATGAGTACGGTCAAGGTATAAAGGGGTATTTAAATGCAGGTCAGTTTACCATGAACCTGTAATACAGACACACTATGGACACTTCTACAAATAATGAAATCAAAGGAATAGAAGATACAGATATTTGTGGTGGAATGTAGGTAGTAAAAAAAACCAAAAACAGAACCAGAAATAAGAATCTAAATAGTGCATACAGCTGAAAACTCTACTGCTCCTTTGCACGTCTGTTGGGGAGTTAACGAATAGGTCATTTATCTTTTCACTTATTTAGCAAAGTGAAAAGATAAATGAGCAGGTCATGGTTGTGGCTAATGTGAGTTTCCCTAAAAGGAAACCTTTGTTTACCTCTTTATGTGATTTTCAACATTCCATAAGAAAGTTGCACGACCTCCTCCTTTTAGAAAACAAGACAAACACAGGTGATGTGTTTCTGCTCTGGAAGACCATTGAGTTTGTGTCTTCAGGTATTTAATGAGTTAGATAAAGGGGAGCTACCTGTGCTCCCTAACTGATAACTGCTGGACTTTGACTAGATGGTAAATTGAGCCTAAAGCACAGACCTATGTCTGATCCTTGTACACACACGACTGCAGCCCCTCTCATACCATCATTAAGTTTGCAGATGACACCACTCTAGTCAGGCTCATCTTCAGAGGAATGAGCTGAGGTGGACCGGCTCTCTGGGTGTCCTCAACAGTGCAAAGACCTAAGAGGTTGTAGTGGACTACAGGAGCCTCTGTTGATCAGTGGGGACTGTTGAAGGGGGAACTGGGCGTCTCCATCCAGGAGGAGCTCACAGGGCACGTGTGAAGAGTCCAGCAGAGATGGCATTTCCTCTGAATCCTCAGGAAACATCAAATCTCTGAGACGCTGCTGGTAACCTTTCATAGCTGCTCTGCAGAGGACACTGTGGCGTACTGTGTTTGTGTTTGGTTTGTGTTTGTGTTTGTGTTTGGTTTGTGTTTGTGTTTGGTTTTGTGTTTGTGTTTGTGTTTGTGTTTGTGTTTGGTTTTGTGTTTGGTTTGTCAGCTGTACAGCTGCAGACAGTGATGTGCTCCAGTCAGGTTGCCTTCTCCCTTCACTGGAAGAGCCGTGCAGATCCCACTGCCTGAAAAAGGCCAGGAACATACTGTGAGACTCATCTCACTCCAGTGGGCATCTGATGTCAATTCCACATCAATATGACATCAAACCTGAGATCAAATTGTCATATTGATGTGGAATTGACATCCGATACCCACTGGGACTGTGGTTCTCCTCTGAGCTGCCATCAGGCAGGAGATACATTTAGTCAAGAACAGATACACTAAGGAACGAAGTAAAAAAAAAAAAAAAATTATATATATATATATATATATATTTGTTTGTTTGTTTGTTTATTTATTTATTTATTTATTTATTTATTTATTTATTTTTATCCCAGAGTGATTGCTGCCCTGAATGCTGCTTAACTGAAGGGTGCAATTTGTCAGGCTGTTGAATGCTGCTAAGGAGTTGTGCAATAGTTGCAAGATGGTTGTTTTTTGTTTTTTTGTGTGTGTGTGTGTGTGTGTGTGAGATGTATTTTAGAGCTTTAGCATTCTTTTTGGTTTTAATCTATTTTATTATTTATTTTCAAACTTTTATTTAATGTATTTTTGCATCAACAAATGTATCCAATTTCATTACAAAATTTGCGCAATGACAACATTCTGTTCTGTCTATTTTTGTACATTTAGCTAAACATACATGCACTCTCATTTAGCTGTCTGTCTCACACACAGACAGACATGCACTCATGTAAACAATACTGAAAGCAGGTCACAGGGTGTCGCAGTAAGAGCTGCTGTGCTGCCACTGGGATGGCCTGGGAATCCTTCCACATGCACACAGGACACGGACGGTGCGTGGACAGACAGCACCTGCTCTGCAGACTGACAGACAAATTAAAGTGTGCTCCTGTGGATAATGAGTGTCAAGTGCTTGTTTCTTTCAAGGACACAACCTGAGTGTTCTAAGTCATCCAACTTACTGCAACAAAGCTGAAGTTAGATGCAAACTATGCAAACACATTTTCAGAGCTTAGATTTCCAATCCTTAGAAGAAGCAGAAAAAAAAAACTTCAAACATTTCAAAAAGCTTTCAACAAGAAATGATTAGATTTACAACTACTTTATAGAAATATGTGAAAATTATAAAACACAGTTATTTAAGACAATAAGGGCAAGAAAGTAAAGCAATGAAATGAAACATTAAACACCACAATCAAAATTCGAAGCATACAGTCATGTACTGAATGCACTAAAGTGTAGCATTAGAAATAATGAAACCACTTTAACAATAAATAAAAGAATGGGAATTCTGGAAAAAAATAGAACAATTACAATTTTGACTTAACATTGTCAGATTGTCCTGATTTAATACAAGGATGGATCTGAGAGCCTGTTGTGCATTTGATTAGTTTTACTCATTAAAGCCTCCACCTAAACTTTGTTTCATTAATAAACATGCTGTCTATGTGATACCAATAACATGCATAGAATTAAATCATGATTAAAGCAACAGTGGATTTACCCCAACTTAATAATTTTATTCATGTTGAACAATATATTGTTTAAAATATTAATCAGTGGTTATTGTCTCTCAAAGTAAAAACACATATTCACCTTAAGAAAATACCTCTCCCCTTTATATATTTAAAAACACTGGAATTTAATACTGGAAAAAAAGAACCTGTAATTTAAAAAAAGAAAAAAAATCATCAGTAAAACAAAGCCATGTCATAAGACAGAGGTTCTTAATTTATCTTGAAGTCTATCCCATTTTCCCATGATAAGAAACTTTTAGAAAAGCTTTTCTCATTTATTTCTACTTTATTAGATTAATTGATCAGCACCAAATCTAAGAATACTCTTTGATAATGGTTCATGACTATATGGATAATGGAATCAGGGTGTTTAACGAAATAAATCAATGTTTTGTTTTTGTTTTTTTAATGTTTCTACATAGACTTCTGGGTAGACGCTGCATCTCAATCCAACAATCAATGAAATTTTATTTAAATAGCGTTAAATCCGAACAATGGTTATCTTATGACACGTAACATTTGGAGTTGGTCCAGACCAGACTCTTAATAATCTCTTTAAGAATGTGTCTCAGATTTGTCTCAAACGTTCACTTGGACTTAAGGATGAAAGATTCTAGCGTCCAAAGGTCAAAGGTCAAGACACTGTGACCCTTTTGTCTTTAAATTTGCCTCACATGTTCACTTGGACTAAAGGAGGAACTAATTTGTTTTTGATGATCAAGGTCATTGTAAGATGAAGATACTATCATTTCAGATATCAAAAAGGTTGTTTTCTTCATCGGACAAAAGACGTTATTCTGACATTCACGTTTTTTTGGCTTTCAAAATTTACTTTTGAATTCAAGAGTGATTGTGATGGATATCTGCAATACTTTAATACAAGAAATAAGCCACATTTTATACAGTTACAATAAAATATATAGTTGTTTTGTAATAAATTTCGGTATTTTATCTCTAGACTGGATATTTATTGCAGATGTGTGTAATCCATTGTGGATAACTTCACTTGAAATGTTAACAGTTCAGATTGTAAATATTACAAAGTACATTTTTACAAGTCATAATGTAAGTTGTGAATAGCTTAAGCTTGTGTGTTTTACATTACAGGTATCAGATTTTTTTTTTGTCTGATTCAAAGAAGTGTATGTTAAAGATATATGAATCTAGTTGCCAGGGGAGATGGGGTGTCACTCATTCTCTTCATGTCCCGCCCTGGGTGGTGCAGACACAGACTCCCATCGCTTTTACCCAGTGGTTCCCAATCTTTTTTGGCTCATGACCCCATTTTAACATCACAAATTTCTGGTGACCCCAAACATTCAAAACGGAGACATCGTGATCATGTAATAATTTACTATACTATGTTGCAAATAAACTTTACTTATAGACAACATTTAGTCTATATAATGTATATTATTATGGACGGAGGCAGAAAAGCCAAGTGTAGATTAGGGGGAGTTTTATTTCCTTGGTCAGGATATGTACAGTCAGACCAGCTTCAGGCTGCAAATTAATACTGAACAAACAAGAACTCAAACTATACATTATGAAAGAGCTGCAGCATCTGAAACCGACCACAGTGAACATTTGACACATAAACAACCTCAGTGTTTCAGTTTCACACTCACGTTGTGATTGTCTGTCTCAACTCACCATATATCTTTTATTGGTAATCTTTTTTAAAATTATTATTATTATTATTATTATTATCATTATTAACATTTTTATCAATTACTAGACATTTCAGGCGACCCCATTTGAAATCCAGGTGACCCCATGTGGGGGCCCGACCCCAAGGTTGAAAAACATTACTTTAACCTCAAAACAAACAGCCCCATCATGTACAGACCAAAACACCCCTCCCAGTCCCTTTCCCCTTCAATACGACAAGCATAAACACAGCACTACGGAAGCTAAGTCTGCTAATCCTCAGAAGTTGTCAGAATGCTACTGGGAGGGGTAGAAACAGGAGGGGTGGGGAGTGTAGTGTTGGGACTTTGGTGTGTGTGTGTGTGTGTGTGTGTGTGTGTGTGTGTGTGTGTGTATATGTGTGTGTGTGTGTGT
>JAPTYQ010012111.1:0-12641 GCA_029814465.1 Ostorhinchus cyanosoma
ATCCTTCCTGGAACTCACCAGTACTCCCTCCACTGGTCCTCCTCAAAAACGTCCTCTGGGATGGGATCAATCAGCACCAGGTCTGACACTTGCCTGGGGACAAAGACAGGACACACACTCTCAGATGAAGTAAGACTCATTGACTTCCCCCGGTCCACGTTACCCTCCTGGCCGGGGCGTAATGAGCGCGAGATGGATGGCGTCATCCCGTCCGTCTCTTCATAGATTTGTCCGTCCTCAGACAGATGACCAGACATACAATAGATCCAGGGGCAATATTTCCATTTGGAAAAGTGTCACCCACCCACCACTACTTAATTTCCTCCCTTTAACAGCGGTAACATCGTGTCTGATTAAATACTAAATCTTTCATCCCTGGTACGACCACTTGTCACGTTAATCACCGTGTTGTCTCTGAGATGGCTGAGTTATGGGGGATGATGGGAATGGGGACTGGAAATTTTTATTTTATTTTTTTTTTCAAGAGCAAATTTAAGAGAGTCTGCATCCCATATGCTGTAAAAATGTTGTACAATAAGCACTTTTCACAGTTTATAAAAGAGCCGGGGCATCAGGGTACGTCTGTTAATATTCATCCAGTTTCATTTAAGCAACAGCGAATAATGCTGCCATAAAAAAAAAAAAAAAAAAACGCATTACACATTGTTGAGTCAGTCCCACAATGTTCTACTGCGACGAATATTCCCTTGCGTGTATTAATCAAAAGCTGAAAATAGTCCCCGCATATTGTAATACTTACTCATCATTCAGCTAAAAGTACAAAGCTGATGCAGAATTTTACCGAGCGCCTTTAAAAATTACTCTTTTGTGATGTGATTTTAAGAACGCAAGCCCTCAGGAACAATAAATGTGCAGACGGGACAGTGACAGACTGATCAGCATACAGACCTGACAGACAATACAGGGTTTTTTTTTCTACTTATTGTATTTTTATAGACTGTAATGTTTCATAGTGTTGAAGTGTTTCATCACATCTCAGTCATAATTTATGCACACAGCTCTTACAGGTGTGATATTGGAGTTTCAAGTCAACACTTCATATAAATATAGTAAAAATACATTTTCATGAGAGCAGGAAAACATCATATATGCAGGTATTACAACTCTGAAATTAACTTTATTTAAATATTCACAGACTAGTGTCATTTTAGGTGCTTTTAATTAGATCAATCACATATGGTTATGTGGGAATATTCTGAGAAATGTTTGGATCTTATACAGATTATTCAGAGACTAATACAAATCCCTCAGTAGCAAATACTGTAACTTAAATTCCCAAACTTAAGTAGATATAAATGATCAATATATGAATGAATTGGAAATGTCATCTCATTCTGCTTTTAATACAATAAAACTATAAAATTATGTAGGTGTTGTGCTTTACACTGTCTGTTATTAACTAGGCTTATGTAATAATATAAAAAATACATATATAATGGCAATAATAAGAAGTAGAAGAAGAAGAAGTAGAATAAAAGAGGAAAAAAAGTAAGAAGAACAAGAAGATTAAGGGCAACAACAGTGACAACAAAAAGAACAAGAATATCTTCTCTTCTACTCTCAGACAAATATTCGGAATCTCCACAACACAAATATTGTTTTCTTGTTCTGTTCAAAACATTTTGATCACATTTGAATCACAAATCCTGGTGGCAGCTGCGACCCTGGAACTTGGGTTTTTGATGAGAACAGTGAAATTGTTTTCTCTGCATATATGCTCAAAAAAACTTCATTTTTGTTTTTATTGTCAATTTTATGGACTAAAAACTATTTTAACGGATTTTCTTGCAATTTGAACTGGAACTATCGGCCACATATGACTGAAAAACATATTCACTATTAATACGCAGTATGAAAAGAAAGAAACAGGCAAGATTATGAATTTGTTGGGCAAGAAAGGTTTCCAGAGGAATAATCAGAATTTTGCCATTTTTTCTGAAAAGTAAAAGCTTGATTAAGCCAATTAATTTGTTATATTGCTCTGACCAACATTAACCCATAAAAAACAATTTATTTTTCTTATCAGTGGAAGAGGGCACTTATATTTTGCACACAAAATGTACTTTAAAAAAATGTTATTTTTTATATATTACAGTTACATATATGATATTTGTTTACAAAGTTTTGAAAATATAAACACACACCTTTGGCACAAGAACAAATTTTTTTCAATCAAAAATGCTGAAGCGAGAGTCAAGGGTACTCGGCTAAAAAAGTATATTTCAGGCGGTACTCCACTGTAAAAAGTTTGAAAACCACCGTTCTACAACATTGATGCATTAGTAAAAAAAAAAAAACAAAAAAACATGGAGTTTGATAAACGATAGTGGATGGAGACACTCGTTTTATGTTCAGCTAATGATATATTTAACTGAAAAACTTACTTTTTCTTCAGTTTTCTCTGTTTTTAATATAAGAACCCTCAACCTTAATCTGAGTTTTTATGAACATCTAAATGATCAGTGAATTAAATATAGAAAAATACATGATTTACACTGAAAAATGCTAAATACAGAGGATGATATTATAATAAGTGGTGATAAATCACTTAAATATTAAATATAGAGGAAAAAATGTATTTGGGAACTGCCTGAAAAGTCACAGTGGGTCTTTATGGGTTAAAACATAACTTTGAATCTACAGGTTTGTTACTGGAATCTTTAAATCAGCCATTTCACTGGCCAGTTTGTCTCATAATGACCTGTAGAGTTTTCTCCTGATTTACTTACACGTCATGAATGTGGCTGTAGAACCTGGCGTTGAGCGCTCCCAGCTCAGACCCGACCAGGATGAAGGGTTTGGCCACATCAGTCGCCTGCAGGAGTCGGTGCAGATCATCCACCATCCTGCAAGACAACAACACTCATCTGTCACTGCGCAAAACCAGGACACACAGTAAACTGGGCCAGGTTTATTTATTCAGCGACGGAGGCCCAGGACTCCTGACATGAAAGATGAATACGACAGGCCATCATTAATCTCATTAATCTCTAATCTCCTCATTAACAGGTTTATTAAGAACCTAGTGAAGAGTCATTATTAAGAACGAACAATAATATAAGAAGGACAGAAAAAGAAATGAGATCCTAAAATTAAAATGAACGTCGTCAACAAGTGAAAGAAAGTTAAGGTCACCAGTATTTTTCAATTTAATCTCTTTCTGGGTACAATAGCACATATGTCCCAGAATAAATAACCCGGCCGAAACACAAATGACAAGATAAAGGAGGGGGCTGCTGGCTGCTTTCCATTGCAAAGCACCACAGGAAAAACAATCACCAGCAAACTTCTATCATCAGAGGGAGCATCATCATTACATGAGATGCAGCAGCCCCTCTCCAAGAGCCATCTGTTGTCCTGGGTTTGTTGTGCTAATAAATCAAACCTGAGGTGGCGCGCTGAAATGAAGAGATTTCATAAGACTCGCGGGGTTAAGGTTAGGTAGTCATCAAACTCCTTGAGATATTGAATTCTGGGAAATTGATTGCCTGCATCTGAAATGTGCCACCGCAAGCTTTCTGGGCCAGATGCCAAGGTAAACTAGACTGCTGACCGTTGGCGAAGCATGTCCGCTCATCCTCTAGGCAGATTTAAGGCTCGACAAAAGTGTTACGATGTCAAAGACGGGAAGATTACAGCCCAACCCCACTGCAGTGTGACGAGGTGAGGGGTGGGGGCGCAAAAGGGTTCGTTTGAGGAACCACAGAGGACGAGGAGACCTTCTCTGAGGATATTTAATGTATACTATATGGACAAAAGTGTGTGGGCATCTTGAATTCAGGTGTTTCTTTTCTAACAGAGGTCTGGGATACAAAACAATAATGACAAATGTCAGAGTATAGTTTAACATTGGGATAAATATCATTGCATTGGTTAGTTTGGGTCAGGAAATATTGATGTTTCTATGTCAAATCATCTGAAACAGGACATATTACAGTTGTGGCCATGATGCGTCCTTGTATTTATGTCGATATACTTTATAAACATTAATATTTCATTAAAGTTTAATGGGAGATTTTCCTAAGTGAGATGTGAAGAAAGTAGACAGTTAGTTGTGGTTAAAAAAATTTATTTACTGTCAGAGCATGAAAAATATTTTAGATATTTAGAGGCAGAACATTTAAAATTATAGTCGTGGATTAAAGAAAATTATTGTTGAGAAAAATTAAGTAAAAACCATCTCTGAAGTATTTTGGAAGCAAAGATAATAACTGAATCAAAACTAACCGATGCAATGTAATGATATTTATCACAATATAAAACATATTATGACATTTGTCATTATGGTTTTGTATCCTAGGCCCTCGTTAGAAAAGAAACACCTGAATTCAACGTGTCCAAATACTTTTGTCCATACAATGCACGAGGCAAATAAAGTAAAGATGAATTTGAGATGTGATTGTAATTTAACTCTGTACACATCAACACACAAAACACAACAGTTTATTCAGGATTTTCTGTTTTCTTCATATCACTGTACTTTCTACAAGGAGAAAATCTGATGTTAAGCCTCTACAATGTGTCATTGTTCAAGGTAATAACAGACATTTTTCACTATGTGTATTTGTTTATATCGTACAAGGATAAGATACATAAAAAAATATGCATCACACTTATCAGTAAAAATGATCATTGGTCACAGCTCTAGAGAAAACTATTTTTTGCTCAATTAGGTGCCCACATAAAAAAAAAAAAAAAAACACATTCGATGCTAAATAGACAGTTATCTATGATCTAAGTCAGCGGATTGCAATAGATATTAATCAAACTTATATAGCACTTTTCATGCAAACAGAGTGCAACTCAAGGTGCTTCACACAATAATAACAATAAAACACACATAAAGAAAGACCTTGTAGTGGTAAAGACTAAAGTAAGAACAGCCTTCATACAAAAGGACAGAATCTGAGGAAGCACTAGAATTAGTGAGGAAACACCAGAGGCAGGATAAAAACTCAAGATAGAAAGCATTTTAAATCAGCCAATAAATGTGTAAATAAGATAGAATAAGATCAAATAAAATAACAAAACAGAAGACTATGCCAGCTAGAAAACAGATTATTAAAAGTAAATGAATAAATAAATAAATACGCAAAAAGTGTAATAAATAAATAAGGAAGTAAAGTTTAATTAAAAGCCAGACTAAAAACGTCATTCTCGAGTTTGCTTTTAAAAACACCAACCATATCTGTGACCCTCAGGTCAACGACATAACCCCAATCCTTGTTTCCTACTATAGCCTTGTGTCCTTAAATCAGCACAAACATCACAGGGGTCACCACAGAAACTAAAACAGCTATTAAAGATGTATTATACACCCGGCCTGGGTGACCTGTAAAAGCTCCACAGTAGATTCAGGTCCTCATCCATATACACCTGCGTGGCATACAGATGCAACAGCTACAGCGCAGTAAACTGAGCTGCATCTCATTTAAGAATCTCCACTAATTCACTTTGCAAACTCAGCAACAGCAGGAAAATGAGACAGATGGCCCTGTAGGTGTAAAACAGCCCACTCCTGTGTTCTGGAAACATTTCAGGGCAACGCCGAGCAGTGACATTGTGTTTATAATGTAGACTTTGTGTAAAGCATCAGTATATGTGACAAAAGGAGGCGAAAACATGGACGTTCTGTGTCACAGTGATGTCAAACTTCAGAGGAGGCTCACCGTCCTGTCGTTGACATCCCCCAAGCTCTCTCAGTTCCTGTGGTTTCATTCTGCATCATCCGCTTGCTGAAGCCCAATCCCATTCTGTCATAGGTGCAAACCTGTATACGTGACAAAAAAACACCATGGTTTTTAAATAACATCATGCTCTAAAAAAATGACACAATCCTGGATACAAACTGTAATATGCAAAATGGCAGAATATCGCCCTTTCTCCAACAGTGCACTGTACGTTTGTTTTTGTTGCTGCTGCTGTGATTTAGCTCCGTGCGTCAGATGGAACTAGGCCCTTCCCAAACAAGTCTGTGACCTCATTTGGTCTGCATTTCAGACAAACGACAAGGGGCAGCCTGTCAGCCCCAACTTTCTGCTATGCTGAGCCCCTGTTGAGGAGAGAGGATGTGGCAGAGCTACTGCAACGAATGTCCCTACTGGCCCCTGACAACAAACACCACCACATTAGTAGGAGCTGCTTCCAGGGAACGATAACCACAGTGGATTTATCTGGTCAAAGACAAAAACCAGTATGAGCATGCCAAGTCATCCTCCATACTGCACTTTATTACAAACATTGCACTATTGTCAGATCTGGTACCAGTTTGAACCATTATTCACCTCATAACTGTTACTGCATCGCACTACCACTGTAAATACGCTGATATATACATTTTATATTCTATCATAGTTTTTTCTTTATACCTCTTACTTATTCTTGTTCTATTTTTTAATAACAGGGTGAGAGAGAAACGGTGTCTCTGTATGTCCTGTGCATCTAGTGACTTGACAATAAAAAAAATCTTTGAATCTTTGATAGGGATGTAGTTCTCGACACTGGTCTCAAGAACAATTTTTTGAGCTCTTGGTTTTGTCTCTCTTTGGTCTCAGTCTTCTCTTGGTCTCGGACATAGCGGTCTCGATGGGATTTGTACAAAAACCGTATCATCACAGAATAGTATTATTTATTATTCACCGTCTTCAAATGCAACTGGTCCGATGCATCTATTTTAAGAACATGTTAAACTGAACATGAACATCTTCCTTGTACATCCCATCTCTTTCCCTCAACAACTTCTGATAAACTGGTCTTAGGAGCTGCGAATATTATTTTCCATCAGGCCTAGAGGGAGTGTTACATTCACAAAATACAGGCCTAATGTGTAACTGTGGCTTTGTTCAGACAGCAGGTCTTAATGCACAATTCAGATTTTTGGGTGAAGTCCGATTTTTTGGGTGCTCATTCATATTACACATTAAATGTAGCTTTTTATCAGTTTTGTGTATGAACTGAATGCAACCATGAAGTGACCTGCAAGTGCAAAAAAGGTCCTGAGGTAATATGTGACCACACAGACATAAGTATGTTTTTGCCACCACTTGTCCTGGGACACAGGATTGTGAGGTTTGTCGCATTTCACTGATGGATAAAGGTCAGATAAATGTGACCTGGCCGTTCAGACTGAAGTAGTATTACAAGATATCAGATACACATCGGATTTAGGACTACATATGAAAGTGGCCTGGGTCAGATTTGTTTTAAATCTGATTTGTGCTGTTCAAACTGTCTTTAACAGATCAAACACAGGTCATTGGGCAAAAAAAAAAAAAAAATCGGATTTGGGCCACATTTGCCTTCAGTCTGAATGAAGCCTATGACAAATTTGGGTGATTTAAAATGAAAGACGTAGGACAATATAATAGAAAAGATAACATGAATTTGATTTAACTAGTCATTACACTTTACAGCAATGCCTTTTGCTCTATGATTGATATGAGTAATGTCATGTTGATCCTAACTCTAGTCTGTTTTCGGTCTTGGACTTGATCTGGCCTTAGTGTGTCATGGTCTTGGTCTTAACACCCTCCGGTCTCGGCAGTGTCTTGGTCTCGGGTCTAGTCGGTCTTGACTACAACACTAATACTTTGAATGTACTATATAATCATGATCAGATTATGTTAAACCCTTTGTTCTAACAGAAAAGTAGAATTCCTAAATATATGTAATATAGACAGATGACAACAATAGAACAAAGTAATGGGGGTGGTCCTTCCCAAGATTACAACACCCCCATCTATAGGGCATGAAGGCTCACTAAATGGTTTGAGGAAGTATAAAATAATGTGGATTAATATGCTGTGGTCTTCACAGTCACCAACAGGACACTTTGGACTGACATACTCTGACACCATCATCTCATGACCAAAAAAGAGGTGATATCATTTGGAGGAAATGTGTTTATCCCTCCAGTGAAGTTCACAGAGTAAGAAACTTTATGTGGATTTTTCTTTTCATTAAGTTACCTGTCTTTATATGTGAGCATTTATGCATTAATATCTTACCTTTGTTATCGTGGCGACACTGTCCTGGACATAGAGCCAAATGTCTGAGGACATTCCAGTTGGTGCATCTAAAATAACTACAGAAAAAAGGACGGGTTAAGTTAAGGTCAATTTCAGTTAAAGTATATTTTATGTTTGTATGGAAGCGCATTGAGATAGAACACACGTATGAATTTCAAACAAAACCATCTAATGCAGGTTTATTATAATGGAGTAAATATTTTATTACCAACTGGTTTTCCTTTTCCTTTACAGTAAAGATGCATCTTCTGACCCAAACCAACATCAACAATTTGGCCATCTGGATTGTAAGAGGAAACAGAATACAAACAATAATGAGGCTTAACAAAACAAAAGTCTTTTCAGAGGAGAATCTGCTAATACTTGTCATACAGGCGGCTTCTTTAACCCTTAAATTAACATAAGAAATAATTAAATTGGCTTAAAAAACTAACTATGGCTTTGCATAATTTCAGTAAGAGTACCTTCAGGGATGAGCATCTGTCCTTCTCTCTGAAGTGAAGCGTAGTTGAGGAATGGAGGAATGAAGATAATTAAAAGGAGACACTTTCCAATGTTTATGAGCACAGAACCATAAGAGAGTCTGCCTTTAGCTTCAGCTTGGCCCGGTGGTCGCTGATCCTGATCCTGGTTTAAGCAGAAAAGAAAGTGACATCAGAAGCATCATCAGCTACGCTTACAAATCTAACAATTATCCATCTGTGTATAATCAGGAATGATATGACATTTGAATCAATACATGTGTTTTGGGGTTTAGGTGGAAGTAGAATACAGTCAAATGTTATTTCATATTATTTCATTATGTGTTGGACGTGTGTCATACTTAAGAATTATAACTAAGCTAAAGTAGGAGCAGGTTTAAGTTTAAACATCTGTAAATAACAAAAATGGGAAAAGGGATTGGCTAGTTTTATTCCTGTCCAACAAACAAAAGGCAATGTGGTAGTCTTTTACTCTATGCAAATGCGGTAAAGTTACTTCTGGTTCTCATTGAAGGTGATTAAACACATGCAGCAGATGTGAAGGCTGGTGAACAGGTTGGCTTCTAGGACCTGTCATCTAATGCTAGCTAAAGTTAGCAGAGAGCTAACTATCACGTGGAGCGGATATCGTTAGCGCCACGTTACCTTTTTATCAACATCGCCTTGTTCTTTGCTTGTTGCTGGGGCTTCGGTTCTTCTGCGCATTTTGCACTACAGTAACGAAAGGTTCATTAAAATATTCATGCAAAAACAACTCTCAAACTGTTCTCAATGAATGAGCTGCAGCCACTTCCGGGTGTCTGTACAAGAGCCGCTAAGGGACAAACTGCATTAATGCGTTGCGGTGAAGCAAATGTTAAAAATCACTCATGCATGGTCTGCACCTGGCATGTATTCATACAAAATACATTTGACAGAACAGAGAGAATAGAAACTATGTTAAAATGGGACTATAATACCAACAAGTAAGATCTAGTATTTTTTCACATTTTCACCAAAAGGTTGAACTCTTTTGGAAATTATATTATAACCTCAGGTTCATGGTTGGATTACACACATCATAAAATAATTTTGTAAAAAAAAAAAACATTTTTAAAAGTTTTGTTGTTGTTATTGCTAGTAGTAATAGTAGTAGTAGTTGTTGTAATAGTAGTCATAGTAGTATTTATTTGTATTGTTTTAGTTATTTTATTTTTTTGTCAGTTATTTTATTTTATTTTATGTACCTGTGTCTGTTTTCCTGTATTTATCTGAAGTATTAGGGCTGGTTTGCAGTACAACTATCGGCCTGCAGGGGTCGTTGTATGCCGTGATCCTCTCCTGGATTCAACCCCAAAGTCTATTGACTCCTCCAGTCAAGACAGCAGGATTAACACTGGATTGGATTCTAATCACCATTCAATAAGATGCTGTTTAAATATCTCAGACTCTCAAATGAAATGCAGCCCTAATACAAACTAGAGATCATTCACTAAACATATGCAAAACTTTGCATCTTGATAAGACCAAATAGATGAAGATGATCAGAAACCAAGTCTGTGACTGCATGTCCTCTGCTCCTCTGAGAAGAGCCAATCAAATCCTCATCATGTCTAATAAGGCATTTATGGTGCATAATATAGCTGCTCTCAGGACAAGTAATTTATGCAAATGGCTGTTTTTATGCAGTCATACAAAGAATGCAGGCCTGCGTCACTCAGGGTCTGTGACACTGATGATATTCTGCATCATCCACATAGCCTTTCACACAGCACTTGTTATGGATGTGTCTCCAGTTTGGCTGTGTGCCATGTCTGCAATCATCCTGCACATTTTAGACACCAGGGAAAAATCAGTTTAAAAAGACTAATGGGTAACAGGACGATCTTTTTTAGCAATTTGACATCAAACGTAGGTCATCACAATGATGCAACAAGACACTGCAATGAGAAATGAATGGCTCCTCAGGGTCCAATAGCCCTAAGTAAGGCCCATTTCTCTAATACATTCATATTTACCAAAGAGAAAACAAAGCTAGACAGTCCTGACCATTTATCCATTAAACTGTGTCTAGACAAAGCAAAAGCTCAACAATAAGCCCTGTTTAGATAGCAGGTGACTGGTGGATACAGCCATGTAGGGAATTCATTGCAGTAATTAAAAAGCCTGGCTCGACCAAAATGATGAATGTCAGGTATTGACTCACCGTCAGGCTGACCGTGTGTGCGTGTGTATGTGTGTGTGTGTGTGTGTGTGTGTGTGTGTGTGTGTGTGTGTGTGTTGTTTTTGTTTCAGGGTATGCAGGGTTGATTAAACCTAATGATGCAGGGCCTTCTCAGCCTCTCGCTTCTGTTCCAGCTCCACATAATTAGGACTGAGAGAAGGATATTCTAATCAGACAACTGTAGCCTCCGTCTACAGTTTGTGGATGCCAGTCAGACAACAGTCACTCTGCCCTTGACTCCTGCCTGATCCACAGCGTCAGTCTGAACAACAGTGGAAAAATCTGTGAGCAAAGCCCCCTTTCGCTGTCTGACCCCCACTGGGAAATCAGGAAACTCATTTCATCACAGATTTAGACGTAGTAACAACACTCACCACTGTGGCAGGTTAAACAAATGATGTCCTTGGCAGCCAGATTAAAGGTTGGTGTTGGTGGTTAGTTCTCTGGATTACTGGTGCAGCGTTGTGGCTTTACACATGTTGTTGACATAGCTCTAAATCAAACTAAAGATTTCAGCAGTGATTGAGGTCTGAGACTGACAGATTTGACCTGCAGTGTCAATATGATCGCCTTCCTTTATCCCGTATCCTCCAGAGAACCAGGAAAGTAAAAGATTTGGCTCTTTTACAGTAAATAATTGCCTTGATTGGAAACAGTATGATGGAACAGTTTTTTTCCACATACATTATTTATTTATTTATTTATTATGAAATGTCCTTTGCTGTGGACAGCATTTTTTTAAGTAAAGCTGTGAAACTCCCGTCCTTACGGAGGACAAAAAAAGCATTGCTGGGTCTCAGGAGGATATAAACCTAGAGCTATTTGTAATGACTTCCAAATGCATTTTTCTATACATTTTTTTACTGATTTATCACCAATATTCTCCTCTGCATTTGGCAAATTTCAGAAAAAATCACATACTTTCCTATATTTAGTTTATTGATCAGGAGAATTTTTTTTTTTTTTAATAAAAGTCAGATTAAATTCCAAGGTTATTATATCAAACCAGAAAAAAGTGAAGAACATGAGTTTTCAGCAAATATATCATTAACTGATCATAATGTTTTTATGGACTGTTTCCACGTTCACTATGGAACTACTGAAGGGGGGATTTTGATGAAATTTTCAGGAAATGTTAATACTGACACAAGGAACAAATTATTACATTTTGGTGGTGATTGGGTTTAATCTGCTTTGGCAGAGGTCTGCGCCTTTTCTAGTTTGTCTTGAAAACCTTGATGTATACAAATAGATGCATGCAATAGACGGATAATCCACCAGGGAGGAGGAATTCCTTCACCAGAGGGCTTTACAATAACACTACAAAGACCATCAGGAGGCAAAACTTTGTCAATTTTGAAAAGGAATCACCAATTTGTTAGACATGTTTGCGTTGCTTTTGTTTGTTCAAAAATAACAATACTGTAATTGAGCATTGATTGAGCAAATATGATACAAAACTGAAAATCATAAATGGAAACTGATATTTGAAAAAGAAAAAAAACATTTTTTGGTTGTTCAGAAGGACCAATAAAGACTCCAGTTTCAAAGAACTGGAATTTTCTGTCAATGATTTAACGGTTCAGATTTTACAGGGTTAAGGCTCAGAATAAATTCAAAGGTTATTTAAATGGCTAAAAGTGACGAAAACCTGTCTTTTTAAACAAAATATATCATTAATTGAACATAAAAACAAGCATCTGCATCCATCCTTTGTCAAACTTCTTCGATTATATTGGTGAATCAATGTTGTAAAGCAGTGGTGTCAAACTCCAGTCCTCGAGGGCTGGTGTCCTGCATGTTTTAGATATTTCCCTCTTCCATCACACCAGGGAGCCATTCCATCATTATCAGGCTTCTGCAGAGCTGGATGATGAGCTGATCATTAATTGATCCAGGTGCGATAGA
>JAPTYQ010012259.1:0-10838 GCA_029814465.1 Ostorhinchus cyanosoma
TAACGCGTTTGCTGCCTCTGAATAACACCAAATACTCCATTACCCAGAATGCATCAGGCAGAATACTAGCAAACCCATGACTGTCCAGATCAACACACACAGAAGTCTGGAACTTCAGACTCAGACCAGAACAAATCCAAAATGTCACTATAGGAGAAGATGTGGTTTAATCGAGGATTTGTCACGTATTTTTTGGGACCGCCCTCATCATCTGAGAGTTTATTGGGACAAAATTCAGAAGGAAACAGTAGAAACTTTAGGTTTGAGTACATCCGTTCAACCACACCAGATAATTCTAGGGAATGTAGGTTTAGAGTGCTTGAGTAAAAAAAACGTACATATGTTTAGAGTTCTTATGACTATAAACTGGCTTAAACCCCGCCCCCCACTGTGGACCAGTGGATCCACAGACTGACAGCTGTCCATCATATGGACAATATGACCACAAGCCTGCAACTGCAGATGGACATTGACTTGGAAAGATGGTCTCCTGCTCAGTCCTATCTGGGAAAGCCGATGTGTTGCAGACCTGTGCAGGGGTGTTTTGGTTCTGTTTTCTTTTTCCCTCCTTCTTTTTCCTGTACATTTGTGTATGAGTGAGAAAAATGGGTCTCAGACAAGAATAGTTGAGTTTGTATGAGGCTGAACTGTATGTCAAGGAATTTGTTCTAATAAATGTAAAAAAAAAAAAAAAAAGGCAACATGAAACCACACATTTGGTCCTTTTGATTATTTCAGATTTTTAATGTGTGCCAACAATCGAAAGAATGACAAACAACTGTCTTTTGATTTGTACATGAATAAGGAAATAAGCAGTCGTTTTTTTCGTTTTCCAACTGTGGATTCCCAGTTGAATATGACCAGAACCACTGATCGGCCGACTCACATGCACCGTTGTAACCTGTTTTTTCTTGTGCTGTTTGTGCTGGTCCTCAGTTGGGTGAAGGTGGGATCCAGTTTTGCGTGGAGCTTTGCGCCAATGCCCTCAAATCATGCCTTTCCTGCGATGTGCTCACTAAGTCTCTGATCTACAAAACCATCGCCAGCCTGCTGCCCAACGACCTGGAGGTGTGCCGGGCGTGCGCTCTGCTGGTCTTCTTCCTGGAGCGCACTGTGGACGCCTACAAGATGGTCTACCTGCTCTACATGCACCCGGATCAGGAGTACCACGTGGAGTGCAGCCCCATTGGAAACCACATCCGCTTCGAAACCCTGCAGGTACCACATCTGGGTCGAGCCCGCAAGGAGTCTGAAATATTATCAGGACGCTGGTCAGATTCTAGAAATACCACAGATGATTGAGAAGGGGATGGACGGTGTGTTATGGCTGCGTGGCTTTTGGAACTCCAGCACACCACAAACATACTCAGCTCCTGTAATTATAATACTGAAGAGGAGCACATGGACATTTATGTCATTGATAATTAGGGATGCCCCCATCTGGAGTTTTTTTTACTTCCGATCTGATTTTTTTTTTTAGGATTAGTTTTGCCGATACCGATCTGATACTGACTTTTTACAATGAAACGTCGACTTAAATGTGGAGTCCTTATTTCTAGGTTCTTATTCTGTCATTTTCCTGTAGATCCCAGTTGGTCTGAATGTGGAACCTGAACTAAAACAACTCCCGACACCTTTGACTCTGAAGAACTTTAGGATCATTTTTCCAGATTCATTAGAACCTTTGGTGGCCCAGTTTTGGTCCACAGGCCGTATGTTTACCACTGCTATGGCACGTCTATGGACATGTCTTTCCTTAGTTTGGGGGTGTGTTCTGTACCGTACATTAGTGATGCATGGATCAGTTACTTGCAGGGTGGGTTGGGGCGGGTCAAATACTTGCACAAAAAAAAAAAAAAAAAGAAAAACTGCACCTGGATCAGCCCGATCATGTAACTAAATCCAATCCCTATTGATAATATGAAGTAATGGTGTTGTTAAAAAGGCCCGTTTGTTGACTTTGTGCGCCCCCTTGTGGTGTCTTCTGTTGAGGCATGTTCTTAGCAGTCTAAAAGGACCCATGTTACACCGTCACAAGGGAACGGTCCAATGTTGAGTGTTTCCCCTCATTAAATTCATCAGAATGTCGTCTGAGCATACATTAGCAAGGAAGTTCAAAAATGTGAAGCTGTATTTATGCGTAATCGGAAGAAGATGAAACTGCAGGCGCTGACGTGGTTGGAAAACGGAGAAATGGGAAAAAGCTGGTGGTGTTGCAAAGAAAGAGGAAGACGCTGGTTTATGCTCCTGGACTGCAGGCGTGGCAGTCAGTGAGGCGAGTGCAGAAAGGCTTTAGTCATGCATTTATGTGCCTTATTTTGGCGTTTTCTGTCCTCTACTTACTCCTACTTAGTGCCTGAAAAACATTTTGCTCCATTTGTATTTCGATAATTTCTAACTTATACCCATCGTGTCACATTCTAATTGTCGTCCTAATGATGCTTATTAGGCACAGTAGACTCTTTTCCACCGGACATCTGCGCAAAACTTTACGATATTTACTAAAGGTGGAAAAAACAGAAGTGCGTAATTTTCCATTAAATCACAAATACAAAGATTTTTCATTTACCGTGAGGTGACACGAGAAGTCATTTCATAAACATGAAGGTAAATATGGTGTTCTTGTTTTACAGATATATTCATTATTCTTCTATATTACCCCTCTATCTCCGACTAAATTAAAAATGAGGTGGTTTCCTGGTGTGTCCACACATACGTTTCTATTAAAACTCTTCTTCTCTTGTTGTAACGTCTGTCAACATCCTTTTTTTCTATTCACGTGATTGTAGTTGCGGAAAAGCTCTTTCCATTGCAGTTTTGCTGAACATACCATTTGCGCTATGTCTGAAAAAGCACCTCTTCCCAGCACAAAAACTTTTAAGCGAAAAACAAGAGTTGTGGCGAAATTGTCGTTTTTCCATTTGGTAAATTTTTAATCATAAGTTTTATTGACGCAGTTTGAGGGTTAATGGCAAAGAGACTAGTGACAGATTCATTTGAGGTAGTTGTTTTAATTTAGTTTTTATTTTATCTGTAGCTGTACGTGTTCCCGGAAACCACAGATTCAAACTGACAGATTCCAACACAAATGGGCCGATCTCATGTTCTGACGTACTACAGTGTTTAAAGTCATTCATACAACCGGGCAGTTCAATACAGGAGCCAGAAATGCAAAGAACTGGCCTTTTACTACAATACAGTTGTACATTGATATTTTTTTTATGTTTTGAAGTTTTACAATTTCCAATAGGGTTAAAATGACTTTTATAAAATTGGTGTGAATTATTGTCAGCCAAGAAAACTCAACAAAAAACAGTAGAGCACTTCAAATGGAAAACCCAAACTGAATAGTTCACATGTTCTGTTTCAAAAATAAAGCTCAGATGCTTCCACTGAACTGTTGGTCTAAAATGTTTTTCCATTTTCTTCCAGATTCTCAAGAAAGACCTCTACTTCGACCCGGAGTTTTGGAACCTCATTGCTTTGCGAACAAACTGTTTGAAGCTCATGAGTGAGAAGGTGGTTAGCGCTGCCCTGGAAGAAATTATGGAGGAGAAATGGGTTCCTGACTATTGCAAAGAGCCCTCTTTACGATCCCGCAAATCAACATGTCAGAAGGGAAACAAAGGGTTCCACCAGGCGGCGGCGAAGAAGCGACACCATAAAGACGACAGACTCCACCAGGGGGACCGAGCAGACACGGCGTCCAAGAGGCTGAGGGTGGGCCCTGGCCGAGCACGGATAAACATGGATCCATCTGCGAAGAGGAAAGCCAGCCAAGGGTCGCGCCCTGTCAAGGACGTTCCGTCTGAACCGCTGAGGCGCTCGTTTTGGCAGCTAGACAGAATACACGACAACATAGCAGGTTATGGCGAACAAAGACGCACCACAAGACTCTCAGAGAAAAACCCGCCAAAACGGAGGATTAGAAAACCCAGGTGGCTTCTAGAAGACTCAGGAACTCTGGAGAATAATGTTCCTCTGAGGGTGAAAAGGCACAGTTTGAAACATCAAACCTCGGTCATAAGGAGGTCTGAAATGTCTCAAGTTAAGAACAACGCAAAACACAAAGCACCGCTGAACTCTCATTTAAAGACACGGGAAAACAACAACAAGCCACAGAAAGGCACCTCTACAGACAGCCTTACCTCAACCTGTCCTCCTCAAGTTATTCTGGAACTCTCCCTTCCAGACAATGAGCTGATGGGGACGTTCACGGAAGAAACCTGCAACAGGCAGAGAGGGTACCCTCAGATGCTTTTTTACAGACCTACGGTCAAAATTCCTGCCACGTCACAGCCAGTGAAGCCTGTCCACCGGAAAGAAGTCATTCTCAGAGCACGGGATGCATCTATGTTCGTACAGTTGTTGCACTGTTACGCCCGGCGGCCGAAAGGAAAGGGAACCTCCACAAATAATCAAGGGTCAGTCTCAACAATCACACGCTCCTCTGTGCAGGGAAGTCCACCTAAACATGAGAAGCCATCTGTTGAGATGAAAGTGACTATTTCCTCACAGTCGGATGTGATGGATAAAGTCCCTCAAGCCCAAAGGGAAGAAGTCGTTTCACACAGCATTACTTCAGCCAGAGATCTTTGTGAGAAGTCTGCTGCCGACAAGACGCAGACAGCCGCAGAGAGTGCAGCAACAGAAGCCCCTGTTTTAGAAAGAGTTCCTGAAACTCAAAGCAGAGAGCAGGTTTTGGAAAGTAAAGCCTCCGTGAGGGTGCTCTCTGAAGGTTCTGTCGAGATGAAAGTCACTGTGGCCTCTCAGAGCCCAGCTGCAACCAAACTACCACAACCCCCAGTTTTAGAGAGAGTCTCCAATCCTCGAACTGCAGATCATGTCTTAAAATCTACAACTTTCTCCAGAGACACTTCAACTTCTGACCACATTCAGACTGTACGTGGTGACGAAACACCTCCTGTCTCCAGTGTCTCAAAGACTGACGCTGCAGAAAACATGCTGTCAATGTCTGAAGATAGTGCTCTAGGAGGTGGGGAGCTACTTTTAAATGGGGAACACAAGCACGATGTGAACTTACCTCCTCTGAACTCTGAAAAGGCCAGACATCTCCTTACTCAAGGTGTGAAACACAGTCCAGAAAAAGGCACAAATCCTGAAGAGAACAGGGCCAGTCTCTGTGAGGTATCGGCCATGAAAGCGACTGAGTCGGACAATATAAGCAACATGTCTGCTTTGACTTTAGTAACAGAGATGGTCACTGAAATTACTCGAGATCTGGAAAATCATAAAGATGCTGCTCCTGAAGACGGTGCCTCCAAGCAGTCGGCGGTGTGTAATAGTAAACCGACTGTTCCTCCCAAAGTGCAGTCTAGTTCCAGCTGCTCTCGACAACAGCAGTCGGCACAGGAAGAAAGTGAAGATACCGAGGACGACGGATCCGAATACGGTGACCACGTGGAAACAGAGGAGTCCAAGTTACTGTATAGTTGTACCTTCTGCCACAAGGTCTTTAAAGGGAGTCGAGTGGTAGCTCATGCAATGTTCCATTACCGAAAAGACGAGTGCATGTTCTGTGGGGTGATGTTCAAAGATGACCTTCTGGCGATGATGCATCTCTCTGATCATATTGAGAAGCTCAAGAAGCTCAAAGAGACAGCCAGAAGCAAAGGCCAAGAAAGCCACATTTTTAAGACCAAAGATACATCCAAGCATAAAACCTCTGCGAAAACCAAGACCACAAATGTGTCTTGTGGGCATCGAAATAGTGAGAGACTAAAGAAATCTACTGAGGTTCCTAAAACAATTTCAGAATCAAGCCCACCCAAATCTAGAAAATTAAGATCTAATGACAGACCGGTGCAAACGCCATTGTTGCAAAAAAAGGACCAAAACAAGTCAAAGTGCTTAAAAATGAAGGATCCTGTTCACAAGGTTAACGGACATATTGACAAAAAGAAAGATAGTAACAAAACTAAACAGGAAACGTTGGCCCCAAAAGCCAAACTACGTACACAACTCCATCAACAGGATGCATCTGATCATAGAACAAGTGGAAGGGATAAGACTGACAACCATGACCCGGGTACGTCTACGTCCACTCAGGTCCAGAAAGAACTGGTCAGCTCTACTAAAGACCAAATAAAGGAGACCGAATCTCAGCAGCTGAAAACCACCGCAAATCAGAACAAGCAACTTGCAGAAAAGAATCATGTGGAGCTGCAAGAAAAACTGCGCTGTCCTGTGGACGGATGTACATGGTTTACAGACATGCTGAAAAACCGTGTGGCGCTCCTTTATCATGCTCTTGAAGATCACTACGGTGACGACGAACCCTTAGAACTGGCTTTTCGTGTGGGAAACGGCAAGTGCAGCATTTGCACAAGGGTTTTATGGAGTTTCGAACATTTCCAGCACCATGTTGAAAGACACAGACTCACTCCACGGCATCCATGCCTTCATCAGGGTTGTACTGCCCGGTTCAAAAGTGGAATGGAAATGAGACGCCATGCCAGGAGGCACAGTCCGCTGCAGGCAGTGTGCTGCCTACCTGGTTGTCCTCAACTGTTTATTTGCCTCTGGGCGCTGAACCTTCATGAAAAAGACCACTATTCTTCCAAATCCACTAAATCAGTCACAAATGTGCAAACAAGTGACAAGCACAAAAACCCAGAGGTTGAGAAAAAGCCAGAATGTCATAAGCCGAAACCTGCAGTTGCTGACCCTGAGGTGAAAAAGAATGAAAGTGTAAAAGTTAAAAGGAAGTTAAGAGGCCAAACTCCTCTGAACTCATCAGCTGTGAAGCAGGTCAAAGCTCCTCTGCTCGCCACTGACAGAACATCTGTGTTGAAAGAGCAAAGTGAGACGAAGTATTCACCTGTTCTGAAGAAGCTTTGTAACAGCAAAGCATCTCCACAGTCTGCTGCATCTTACCGGAGATTAAGGCAAACGTTAAGAAAAAGGCATGAAACAAGGAAAATAAACCTGGCACCACCCAAAACTTATAAGATCCTCTCTTCTGTATCAAAACCCAGTGCCAATGTCAAGCTCACCCTGAAGAAACGGCAGGCCAAAGTGAACACACAAAGACCTGCAAGAAGAAGGGCTCCTCTGGAGTCAGCAAAGACAACAGTCGAAAACACGAGGAAAAATGAAATGATCAGAAAGAAAAGTATTCTGAAGGAGGATCAGGAAAGCCCAGCAACAAACCCTCCCAAAGCAGCACAATCTTCAGTAGTCGACAAGGTTAAAGAAGAAGGAACCAGAACGTCCTGTCATGAAACCATGGCCAAGAGACCAGAGCTGAAGCAGATTAAAACAAGTCACGTCAAACACAAAACTCAGAAACCTCTTACAACAGGGACGTGTGGAAGGCAATCGGTTAGTACCTCCTCAGCCGACAAAACACACAAGTTGAAAGCTGTCAAAGGGAATAAAACGCTTATCGGTAAAAAACACACTGCCCCAAAACATAAAGATGGTCCTACAGAACTGAAGCGGGACAAGGTCACAGACAGCAAAGTCACCACAAAGACCATCAAGAAGAAATGTCTCCAGAAAAAAGCAAACTATGCAGCCTTGAAAAAATCAGAAAAGCCAAAATCTGCAGTTGAAAAAGTGGAAGACCCAGCAGCAACAGTGGTAAACACATCTGCAGCTGCACTGGATGAAGATGAACGCTCCCACAAAAATTCAGCTCCGCAATCTGGAGTTGAAGAAGTTGAAGACACGGCGACAGTTGAACCAAGTGCAGCTGATGAAGAGAAAGCGAAGTCAGAGCCCACAGGTTCACTGCAGACCGGTCCTGATGTTTGTGCACCTGTGCTCCTAACCAACACCACCTCAGGAAAGAAAGGGCAGACGTCTGCAACTGAGCTCAAGTCAAAGAAATCAAAAAAATCTGCAACAGAAAAGGATCTTTCAACTGCACCATCACTCAAGGCAGAGAAGAAGCACAAAGTTAGTAAAACAAAGGACAGAAACACGGATAGGAAACGACAGAAAAAAACAGGCGAAACATGTGCCTCCAAAGCTGTCAAAAAGGTCAAGGCCAAAGCGTTGCAGAGGTCTTCTTCTGAAGGTGGAGAAAAGGCAAAAGAAGAGACTTCGGGCGTAGACGGATCTTCCACCTCTGTGACAGCAAACAGCTCAAATCAAGTGACTTGTCAACCCTCTACCTCTGAAAAGAACCAGTCCAGTTCCACTGCAGAGGGACAGGAGGCGAACGCCGCAAGGAAGTCCAGCAAAGCTACTAGTAAGAGCAAGGTTGATCGGAAACACGGGGACGTGAAGTCCGTCAAGAAAAAGTGTCCGAGTGTAGATAAAGGCATTCCAAAACCCTCCAAAACCAAAGGCCGGCAAGTAACAAAGGTGAACCCAGAGACAGTGGAGTGTCCTGAAGGGGGGGGGGACAGCAAAGGTCCACCTGGTGGTCCTGGCGGTCCTGGGTACTCCATCATGGTAAATGGACAACTGACCAATGAAGACAGAAGCGCTGTGTTGAAGGATGCGTTCGCCCAGTTCAGGAAGCGGCCATACATGCGCCTCCCGCCGACCGCGTACCTGGATGAGAAGTACATCACCATGCCCAAACGACGGAAAGAGATGTCCATGTTCCTGGAGTCGCAGAAAAGTCCGCCTCCCGAACAAGCTTCGGCCGCAGCGTCTCTGCAAAGACAACGGTGCGTCAACTGTTTCGCCACTTTCAACACCACGGAGGAGCTGCACAGTCACCTCCAGCTCCAGAAGTGCGCCAACCTGTTCGGCTTCGACTCAGACGACGAGGGTGAGTAACACAGAGGTCTGGAAGTCTGTCACGTACAATGAGGGTTTCCGTACTGTTCGAAACATGCTATAAGCAGGTGTGATGTAAAAATGGATTGATTTATAAAAGTTAATAGCAGATAAGCTGTAAATAAATGCATCATTATTATTTCTGCTAACAGTCCTCCTTTTTTCATTATTATTTTCCCATGAATATTAGCTGTTCCATGTTGTATGTCACACCGGTTCTTATGGTGTTTGTCGTGCTATACATGCACATTTTTGACCTTTCATGTGTTATTCAACGTGTATCAATTTATGCCAAGATCTCCGGTTTGCATAGCCCGAATCCTAACCCTTAGTGCGTGGTATTTGACGCAGAAAGCTTATAATGCAAACGGATAACACGCTAACTAAAAGTGCCGTGTATATTTAGATAAATCATGATATCATGTTGCGATAATGATAATTCGTAAAATTTCCTGGCACAGATTTTTATATCTAAATATAATTTTATTTTTCCCAGAAGGTTTTGTACCAAAAAAAACATTTAGAGAGGGTACATAAATAAATACAATAGCCATTTCCACAGACTGATCTCATGAAATTGCATTCTGTCATGCCCGTTCTTATGGCATTGGCGTGCTACACGTACAAATTTTCATCCTTTCACGTGTTATTCAAGGCCATTTGATCACGTGCCAATGTACGGCAAGATCTCTGTTTTACATATGTGTAACTGCTAACGCTAACTCCAACCGCTAATTGTGTGTTATTTGAATATACATGCAGAAAGCGTATAATTCGTACGGATAACTTGTCACTTTTAATTGGTGTGTTAAGTTATATCATGTTGGTTTCCTAAGGAAAGTAGAATATATAAATAAATAAAGAAGAAAAGATCTTCCGGTTGTCCGGTTGTCTCCCATATTTGATCAAATCGATCATTTCGAAGTCTGTCGTAAAATGTGATTCGCTCCATCACGAAAATCGTGTAAACACTGACGCCGGTCTGAATTTGCTCTAATCTTCAATTAATTCTACTGTTCTTCGGCGCATTAGCATAAACACTCCTGGTGTTATTGATGACACTAGAGTTGTATCTGTACATTTAGTCCATTTGTTTACATTTTTAGCCATTTTCTCCAAACTGAAATAAAACAGGTCGACAGTTCTCCAAAGAATTCAAACAGGACCTTTGAAGTCTGGAATTTCCAAATCTGCTGTTAATGCCTTCAGGTCTTTAAAGGTATTAAATTTGTTCTGGTCATAAACGTATTCGCTCTTTTGTGTCGAAATGTGTCCGAACTGCAAAGACAGTAACGCTAGTCGACTCTGTTCCAGCCTGTCAATTTATACTGAAATTCATAATCTACTATTGCTAACTTTGCCCCCGGTGAGAAATGATCGCAGAGCGCTCGACACAGCGAACTTCAGGAACTTTAGGGGAAAGTAAGTGAAAAGTAAGCATGAGCGCGTGCGAATGACAGGATGTGTGGTTGGAGATGAGATCATTCTCCACCAGGCTGTGAAAGGCATTAAAGTCTGGGCTAAGTAGACTTAAATGTGGCTTGTAGAACCCTGCAGAACCCTGTGGAACCCCAGGTGTCATAGGTCCGATAACGCCAACAGAGCACTTGGACTCTCTAGAGGACAGACATCTGGTGTTAATGGTCTTCTCAGCGCGTTACTGCCCCCTACTGTTGGAGTGTGAAGGGCCACGCCCCCCAGAAGAACCCCTGCAGTAGATGATCCTGTGATGTTTGATGTTCTGTCACTAAACCCAGTCCTGGTTCTTCTGTTCCAGGTGAAAGATCTGTGTCGACTTAACCCAAAGTCAGTCTGTGTTTGGACGTGTGACCCCGGGGCCTTCAAGAACAGATCAGACCTCAGCAGAACCTCAGTGACCGGGGTCACTCTGAGGCAGAACCTCAGTGACCGGGTCACTCTGAGGCAGAACCTCAGTGACCGGGGTCACTCTGGAGCAGAACCTCAGTGACCGGGGTCACTCTGGAGCAGAACCTCAGTGACCGGGTCACTCTGGAGCAGAACCTCAGTGACCGGGTCACTCTGGAGCAGAACCTCAGTGACCGGGGTCACTCTGGAGCAGA
>JAPTYQ010012385.1:0-12613 GCA_029814465.1 Ostorhinchus cyanosoma
GTGACACATAAACAGTACCACAGTGCTTCAGTTTGAACATGTGACACATAAACAGTACCACAGTGCTTCAGTTTCAGCTTCACAGTTCGTCTGTTATGATTGGGATTGTCTCTGTCAACTCACCATATATTTTCATTAGTAAGTTTTTATCTTTATTTTTATCAATTACTAGAAATTTCAGGTGAACCCATTTGAATTCCAGGCGACTCCACGGGGGGTTCTGACCCCAAGGTTGAAAAACACTGAGATACAGCAACTATAAAAAGTATTCATACTCTTGAATGAATAGCACACTTTAAAGTCAAAATGAAAACACATTTCTACAAAGTCAGTTAATTAAAAATATGGAATTGAAAACAGGTGTTACATAAATATCCACCCCCTTCAAAATTACAAGCTCTACTTGGTTGGGATGTAACCTTTATGGATGTAGGTCAGTCACTTCCAATATGTAATTACTTATATTACACAATGTACTTTTAATTAATTATGTAGAAACTTGTTTTCACTTCAGCATTAAAAAGTTGTTGTTTTTTTTACATTCTTATGGAAATATCCGAATTTGAGGATAATAATGACCATGTTTTCATTTTTAGCAGCAATGAAAGAAGGAAAAATACAATTAGGTGAATGTTTTTCAAAGGCACAGTATGGTACCTGGCCAAGAAAAAACTACCGACATTTGAGTAAGCAAATGGGTAAGAGACTTCCATTAGATAACTGCGGCAAATATTAACATGTTTCAGCTGGTGACAAGTTCTCTAACCCTAACCAATGCAGTGGGTAAATTCTCATTTTTTGAACAACCATCACTTTCCTATGTAGCATTGAGATTGAACTATGGATCAATGCAAAAAGGTCATGTGGTCTGAGGAATCCAAATTGACCCTTTTCCAGAATGATAGCTGCATCAGAGTGAAAAGCATGAGACGTCATTTTTATGCATGAACTGCCACCAGAAAATCCAGATTTTATCCCCATTGAGAATCTTTGTGATTTGCTGGAAAACATTTTACACAACAGTTCAACTCTCCTATCATCAATAAAACTTAAACAAAAATGAATGGGATATTTATAGTGACATTGCATAGTCATTCCATGGCATAACAACACAATGGTGAATACATCCTGTAATTAAAGCTAAAAGTGACACAACAAAATATAATATGTATGACATTTTTCCAGTCAGTAAATGGATGACTGATTGCATTTTATTTTCTGTAAAATGATGATGTTTAGTTTAGTTAGTGTATTACTTTGCCAAAGTTCCATAGTGTGCATTACTGTACGTACATATTTTTTTCCACCAGTTGTTTAAATATGCTTCACTTAAACATAACTATTTCCCAGTCCCATTACTTCACACCACACTAAGAACAAAGTATACATTTACCTGAATCACAAGATGGATAATGCATGATCAGAACTGGCAAAAATACCACAAATGGTATCCAAATGTTTCGTTATAGGCAATAAAGAACTAAACATGGATCTTGAATCACTGATATCAATAATTCACATAATTAAAAGCAGTAAAACAAATGTCACACTCACCAAAAAGACTGAGGGCAACTAAAAGCTGGGTTATCATCTCTGTTGCATCAACTTTTAGCAGTTACAATGATGTTGTCCTTGACACCAACCTGCTGAAAAATCTGGAGTGATTAATATTACATTACTCTCAGTAATTCAATAGCCTTCATGACAAACTAAGTTAATGTAATTAACCCTTAGCAGATTTCCAGTTGTAAATGTTGATCTAAACAGGCAAACTCGCTGTGTTTCTTAGCTGAGTTTAAGTGTCCTGTACAGTGCTGTCTGACTCTAAGTCAGCTATATTTAGAGTGTGTAAATCTAAGAGAGCTGCATGTTGTGAGTTTAGAAAGGCAGCAGGAAACCTGAGATGAGGGACCTGATCCATAACTTCAACAGGACTCTCCACTCTAACGGAAGTCTACAGCCTTTTTCCCTCTAATTTCCTAAATATTAAGAGAAATATGGCACCTTGAAAATTTTACTCCTTACTTTAAAAAAAAAAAAAAAACTTCTACTACGTGCCTTGAGCATTTATCCTTTAATAAAAACAAGAACAGCAGGTCTGCCATGCAAAACTCACCCACCACAAGATTTGTTAAACAAATTACTTAGAATACCTGGGACTTTCTGTACAGCCAAGCAGCACATACAGCGTAGTAGGATACAATGCATCTGTGGAACTTTCATGTCGTCTGCACTGATAAAATACCCACAATCCTCTATGTGAGTCTTTTAGAAATGCTGGTGAATGAAAGAGAGCTAAGTGCAACTACAAATAAAACCTCAATGAAGAAATGTAAAGAGCCAATCGATTCATGAGTCCAAAATACAGACCAAATTCATAGGCAGAACAAGACACGTTCATTTACATTATATGAAGAAATTCATACACAAAGGCAATTCAGCTGGCTAATAAACTAGTAAATAAATAGATAAATAAATAGGATATACAGTGGAAACTAAAATCATAAAAAGACATGCAAACATTTTGAAGATGCATTGCTGACATCAAATTTTTTTAAATTCCCTTTTTTCTTAAAATGGCACACTGTCTCACTTCAGACTTTTGATAGCTCCTCAATAACATTTAGAATGTCTGAAAATAAAATATATGTTTATGAGATTTGAAAATCATTGCATTATGATTTTATTTGCGTTTTATACAACATCCTAACTTTTGGAACCGGGGTTGTAGTTATGTAAATTGCAGTATTAGGCGATTCTTTTTTAACCTGAACAGATTCAGCTAGACCTGAAGGTAGAGGCTGAGAGGCAAACTGAGATATACGTAATGTTTATAGTCCCAACAACCACAGCAAAGGAATGGTTGACCATGGCGGCAACAAGATGGCTTGTCACGACGAGAACTTGAGGTTTCACACAAAAACAAATAAAAAACATGATGTACAAACTTATATAATTTGTTTTGCAAATGAAAACAAACACACATCAGGCATTTGTAACAAAATAATAATTATATTCTACGAAGACAAAGAAAACTACTTTTATCACAATCTTCTACTGTGTTTGTGCTGATGATTTTCTCAGTAATTCACTCCACAACAGTAGATGACACTGCTGAGTCATCATTATTCCAAACTCTGCGATCAGTTGAGTTTCCTTTCATCAAATGATCAAACAATGTCACTCACACTTTTATTTACGCTATTTCAGCTTTTAACTCCTCATTACAACATACTAATTCTTGGCTATTCTTAACTGCTGAGCCACAATGAGTCAAAATGCATTCAAAATGGGCTAAATTCACTTAATAAACTACAACAGTCTAAACTACTACATGAATAATGTCATCTAATTCTTAGAACGTCTGAAAATAAAGTTCAAATGAACTACATTACTTGGTAGAGCTGGTTTTGGCAGAACACCAGTACTTTACATTAACTATTAGTGTCACCAGCTTTTGCAGAGGGTGAAATGTTTAGGACTTCTATGAGGAAATTGTCAAAAGAAATATGTTGAAAATTGTTTGGTCAAATGTCACTATCTTTTCATCTTTGTTAAATAGTATTTACATAATTTGAGTTTTGCAGAGTATATATTTGTATGCACAAATAGGACATTCTGTAGCTGTTTCTTGAGTATGTATGTATAAGAAATATGGTGGGTAATTATTTGATAAATTGGGTGTGTTTTATATTTGAAACCCTGCTGTGTTTGTCATTAAATCATATGTGAATTTATAAAAATGTGTTTGTTAACTTTTGGCAAAAGATTTGCTTAATAAACAACAATTATGATGTGATGATGTGAAATGTGCTGATGTGATGTAGCATTTAATATTTGGTGGAAAGACCTTTGAACCTTCCCATCATCATGGGAGCATTTCAACAGCTTTGATGCATCCACAGTTGGGAGATCAAGTATATTTACCATACAGTCAGTCATAATATATTATAGTTTGTCTAAAAATCATCTATGTTACAAATTTCCTGCCTCCACAATATTCATACACAAAGTTTGCACATAGGGGCACATCATATTGTCTTTTTCTTTTAGATCCACGCTTTTGCATTGGAAGTGGTGTGTGCGTCTTTAAGGACCAGGTTTATGTATGTAACAGAACAACAGTTATAAATCAGTTTCATGCCTTATCTGTTTAAACGTCTGCCATGAATGACTCTCACAGTTGGTCAATGCCGGTTGGTCTGTCAGCAAAACAACACTACTGAAGTCAAGGCTGACAAAAGAGATACAGGCTCAAGGCCAACTGCATGCTTCACTGCAGGCTGACAGCAAAGACAGAGTCACATGACGGATGGACGCAGTGTACTGATGTAGCCACTGTAAACGGGTTGCCTTGTGAGATTTCAAGTGTCACATTTAACATGTCACACACAGAGGATGTACAAAAAAAGTTACAACAAAAGATACACCTGTTTGAGATTGTGATTGTGTGCCTAAAAGGCAGGCTGTACTTTTACATTTTATTTTATTTTATTTTATTTTTTTGCAATGGAGGCCAGGGGCATTACCATGTGATGTAACCATATGACACAGTGAAGCACCAAACTCTTGATAAGAGCTCCCACCTCATTTAACCTTGTGGTAGACGATGACTGATAATGCAATCTTGAAAATGACATACATGTAACCAGGGGACCGTTGACAGAAAGACCTTGAGTTGGCACAAACATGAAGGGGAAAATAATTTCAAGGGAATGTTGATATATGATAATCCCTGTGCAAGTGTCTCCACATACAGTATATATATATGTGTGTGTGTGCTGGGCTGTACTTTACCTCTACACATGCATACACCCAGTGAGAGACACACCTCCTTTCTATGATGGTTGATGATGGTTGTTTTTATTTATTTTTAGTACAGATTGAGTTTCCAGTCCCTGAATCATCGTCGGCTCAGTAACACAACACCCTGGGTGCTGGAGATGTTTCTTGCCTCGGCTGTACGTGCAACAGTCCTCTGCTGTGTGAACTGTGAAGTGTTGAGTGCACGAAGAAGTCATTGACAGTAAGAGGACAGAAGATGTCCTGCATGTAAACCTCTGGAGAATCTGAAATTACCAAGTCATTGCAATGCTCTGCCATCAGCCTAAAAGGATACAGAAGCAATGGCGAGCTGAAATTAACAAAGCAGGTAAAGTAAGAAACTTATTGTACCAATGATTTTCTTTCTAACAAGCTCTTTAAATAAAGTCACTGTTTCTGTCAGGACTTAGGATTTTGATTTCATCGTGTAAAAGTGGGCTATTTACTAAGTAGAAGTATATATGTCGTTTTTTTTTTTTTTTTTAAACAATCTCATTCATTAAGTTCTTTGGGGTAAAAATAACATTTAACCAGAATGATTCAAAAGAAAAAAAGGCAAAAATAATGAAAACATCTCTGGTAGTCAACCACATGTCAGTTTTCCCTCATCTATGAACAGATTATACAAAAAAACTCATGTTGATTTATTGTTAAAACTGTTCATCGTACAAACTGAAAGCCTGTCTGTTTCCCTGTTGGTTTTTAGGAACAAAGAACATGCAGTTGGCTGTGTGTTAATATGTTCCCTGAAGAGAGGAATCCTGCCTCTAACAGACTACAATGTGAAAACAGTACTTCAGAGACCATATGAGATGATGACGGCACAAGCAGAAGGTGAGTTTAAGGATGGACATTTGCCCTTAGTACCATTTCACAATACTTTTGTATTCTCTCTAAATGCATTTAGTGATCAATTACTTTTTTATTGTAAGGTTTGGGCAGTGGGGGCTCATAATTCTTATACACAGTCATTTTTGTGGAATCTGAGGTAAAAGATGAGAAAAGGAATTGTTGCATGCATCTGTAACGGACACAAGAGGCCGTAGTAGGCCTGTTGACTGAACTGATCCCTTCAAAGAAACTCGGAAACGCTGCTAAATGGGTGGATTTTCGAACTGCTTCTATGTAAAGACAGCGCATTCCTGGTCATTAATGTACGAACTGACGGGTCTGTGTCATGGAAAAAAAACAAAAAAAACACTTGATGCAGCTGCTTCATATGTTCACTTATGCTGTTCATGCCCCTGAACGTTAGCATTTCAAATGTTAATACCAAAGGGTTGAGAAAAGCCTGTCATTATCTGTGTATGTGTAGGGTTTGTGTTATCCTAAATGAATTCAGATTATTATTTTTATTGTGGTCATTTCTCTCTCTCTCTCTCTCTCTCTCTCTCTCTCTCTCTCTCTCTCTCTCTCTCTCTTCGCCACATCCTCTGCTCAGAACAGTTACTTTCCTGGACTGTACCACAAAGTTTAAGGGTAGGGGTACCAGGCCCCTCTGGGTAGCAAGCCTTTATTTGTGTGTTTTTTATTTATAACGACTAAAGATATCAGCGATGTTATCAGTGTATAAAATAAGCATTTTTGATACTGAGGCAAAAAATAACTTCAGGAACAGAGGGTTTGTATTTTTGTCTTGACTTCTCCGTGGCCCCCGTGACGAAGTGATCGAGTGTTTTCGTTTCTTCACTCTTCAACAAATATGTTACCATCTAACAAGTTTGGACCTCTAAAGTGTTAATCCAACACTGCTCCTTAACCCAGAAATTTGTCTAATATTTTTAGCCCGGCTGTTTTTATTCTGAGAAGCTCAGTCTGTGTGTTGGAAATGACAGCCTGTTAGCCACAGTCAGCTTTGTGAGGCTGTCGGCCTCCAATGGCCGGACGAACTTAGCCTAAACTTGGCCGACTTTAGCTTAAACTGGCTAAAGGCTAACGGATACCTGCAGCCGACTAATGCTTCTCGGCGCTGATAAGAATGCTGATGTGTTCCTGTGAAAAAGTGGATTTTAACATCACTTCCCGCACCGTTGCTCGGCTTGTTTTCGAGGCCGAGCAGGACAACAGACACGGTGGAAACTCATCCAATGGGAGGTAGGAGCTCAAATGTTAACTTGGTTATTTCTAGCTCAGCATTCACCAGTTTTTCTTTTTCCCATTGAATGAGAACTAACCAACACCGACTTTCATTAGTGTCGGTGGTCGCTGTGGTCCGCACACTTCTGTTTGTTTAAACCATAGAAAAAGAATAAAAATCCTATTTCTATGGCATGAAGTTGAATTCGGTTGTTCAGGTTATGATGGTCTGTGTCTGAAACGACGGCGTTTCAATAGTGGTTTGCGGTAAAAGATGACACTTCGGTGGACATAAGTGTAAAGGTGACACTGGGATTATGTTGGATTACCCTTGACAAACAAGTATGTGCCAAGATTGTTCTTGTTCAAACAGATCACGGCAAATAGTCTCAGAGCTGTTTGGGCCCTTCTGTGCTTTGAAGGCAAACACTGTTTTCATGTTGGTTAGTTTGGGTTCTGGTGACATGTAGGGACGGTTTTATGAAGGGTTTACATGTGTGTTCAGAGGCAGAGCTGTTTCTGGACACTACAGTTACTGTCAGCAGTTGTTTTGTGTTTTTCTGTCTCGTCTTTGTAAAGTTTGATGACACTGAGGAACATAATGTGCCTTTAGATGTAATGAAAGGACAACACTGACTTCTACACAACACACAGTGACTAATGGCAGTCATCTCAAGTGAATCCACCCAGGGACTCTAAGTTAGCTAAAGAAAAAAAAAACAAATTCTTGGCAAATATTGCTCACATAATGGAACAGTTCTCTAAACCTTGGCAACAATAATGGACATACCATGAACTGCCCTACCAGTATAAAACATATACGGTCAACCTTTGAATCAGAACAAGATTATATTGCAAATATGATACCTCATATTCCCAAAAATGGCAGTGTAGATAATTCTGTAGAAAGCATTCACAGGGTTTTTATCCATGGGGCTCAGGTGCTCTCAGTGTCCCAGTTTTTTTCAGATGCATGGAGTCCTACCACATTAAATCTACAGTTTCACTTATTTTGGGGGTCATAATATATTTGTGCTCAGAGGTTATTAAAGCTAAAGCACATAATAAATCAGTAATTTTAGTAGTTGAATAGTATAATATAGTTCACCTTGGAGCCATATGATATTAATTTGGTTTAGATGCAGCACTTAAGCTTAGATGAGTTTGTTTTACAGGTAAATTTGAAAAATAAAAGTGAAAGTTTGTCAGGAATAGTCCAGTATTTTAAATGCCAAGTTTCTGCTCTTGTCACTCCTCAGGTTGTTACTTGGAGACACAGCCTAATCTATGTTTTAGAGTCCAGCTCTTGAAATGATGATCTTGAGTGTAGGCTAAACGCAGAAACAAAGAGAATTTTTGCATTTTTTGCCAATACACTACAGACTGGACACCTGGATGGATTCCTGAAGAACACAAAGACCTGTGAAGAACTCTGTCATCCCTCCGACTTCTCAGTGAATTTTTTTGATTGTCAAGCAGCGTCTACATTATTTTAACTCAACTGTTCTCTGGAAACATGGGGAATATTAAATCATCTACATTAGTCAGTTTCCACAATATAATGGGATTGCCTGAACTGATTAATGGATTCGATACACCTTTGGAAAGTAAACTATTTAATGTCTGAGGTCAGTCAGTCTCAATGGTCATGGTCAGTCTCAATATTAATAGTACCATAAGCCTGACTGAGGAAAAATTAAAAACACTTCAACTTTTACGATGACTATGCCCTCACCTGTGGGGACAGAGGGCATCACCCCTGCTCAGCCAATCCCTGTCCCAGCATTGACTGTCCTTCCACCATCCTCAGATACTGAGTCATGGTCTCATTCGCCCAGCTCAAGACTGTCACACAGCAGTCGCCACACTTGCTTTCGCCACAGCAGGATCCAGACCAAGAAACATAATGAAGAAGAGCACGGCCACGAAGGGCTAAAACACCAAAGGGCTAAAACACCAAAAATGGTATTAGAAGGGATGACAGAAAAGCGTGCCCCTCAACACACCAGGTGCCCTTCCTCTCCATCTGTGGTCTCTCAGATGAAAAGAGATGAGCAAGATGAAAACCACCCTTCACGGGACCTCCTCCTGCCACCATCTAACTCCTGCTCATGTAGTCCCTCACCCACCCGCCGCTCACGTTGGTTCCTAAGGAGTCTGCTCAGCAGAGACTCTGACTGGGACAGTTGCAGGTTAGTTTGTGGTATTCATCCCAAATAACCAGATGGTGACTTACAATTAATGTTGGAAGACATATTAAAGTAATAAAAAGCACTGTGTAGCTCACTCATGAATAGAATGCCAAATCCCTTTTTTCCTTCTTTATTCAGTTGATCACAAGTGAAAACTAAGGTATATGAGTCTTTATACTAGTATTGGTAATTACTTCTGGTCCAAATCCTGACATCTTAAGGCAAATATTACAATTGTATGTAGTTGTTTGAACCTAGATAGATTAGCTAAGGGCTTAATGTTTGAATACAAGCATCAATAGATAGTTGAAACACTAGAAAATGCTAATTAAAAATTAGACATCATGTTAATATTGAACTGTATGAAAATAACATATTTCATGTGTTGTTTGGTTAAGTTCATTTATTTGTAAAGATACATTCATTCTGCACACTTTAAGTCTAGTAATGTGTTAATAAATCAATAATGTGATTTGAAATAGGTGAACAGATGATTGCAAGCATTATTTGGTACAAAAGCAGTGCCTAGTTCATTAGGAACAGGAGAAAAATAATTACATATTTAAAAACAATATCATCATTCTTATATAGCCAGTAGAATGTAGGCATAGTTATTGTGCAAACCTTTTGTTATGCACTACAAAACAGTTACAGCCACAAATGTCAGTGGCATTGTCATCAAGTATTTAAATTTCAGTCAGACCCCCCTTGTTTTTCTTTTTTAATTTCCTGTGGTTGTTGTGCTCTTACAACTGTTCATTCACATAGGAAAGTAGTCAGTGATTTGGCACACAATTTTTTTTTTAAGCCTCACATTTGACAGATTTTAGAGTAGATGTTATTTGGCTAATTGCTAAAACTGAAGAGAACAGATTATTCTGTTTAAAATAAAGCTTGCAGTACACCATGGCATCAGACAGAAAATGCTGACATGCAGACTAGCATTTAGATTGCAACTAGAAACAACTGCACCAACAAGAGTGCATATGCTATGTATCACCTGCCTTCGTCTATTTTTAAAGACTATGAAAGCTTGTAGAAATCGGTGTTTCCATCAGTTAGTGAAAAAACAGGTTCATGCAAACTGTAAACAAAAAAAGGTGAGACTTGTAGCAGGGAGGAAAATAGAGCTGGGTCGGTCACAAGGAGCTATAGGCGGGGTGCATGCGGCATTTATCTTCCTCAGAGCATGACATCACCTTTAGCCAATGGGAGCAGTCTTTTATCCTGATGATGTCATGCAAGTCCAATCAGGATGTTCTGGCCAACACTGCAGTGGGCAACCGAGGTCAGACTGAGGGTGATCATCTCCTGTGCTCCATATGAACAGCTGTGCTCTTGACCCTTTCATTTTCTTACGTTTTTATTTAATATTAATATTGTATTGCTTTATGAAACCTAATTTCCAGATCATAGTTTCACCACTAAGAAAAGTGAAAAGTTTTTTTTAATTTGTAGAATTTTCAAGACAGTTAAATTTTTTTTTTAACTCTAGCTGGAGATGGTGGGTTTCTGTCAGCCTTAAAACTACAACTCTATACCGTAGTTCAACTAGGACACGAACGGCAAAATGATCATGACATTCTCCATTCATGGTTGCCTGTCTTGATTTATTGCACCCCTGGTTTTTAGTTCTAAATTCTTCAATCTATGACAAACATACAACCATGCTGAAGAAAACCATGGATCATATTACTCAAGAAACATTAGTTTTTGCCCAATTTGCAGTGTAATTTGAGAAATGTTTGCATGCTTACTCTTTAATAGTTCAAGAATTTTCTAGTCAACTGTGGCCAGGTTATAGCATTATGAGGTTCCAAACACAAATGCATTTGTTAAACAACTTGGACAAACCTGGTATACACTTAAATTGAGATGCATACTTCCTCCAAGTGGGGATATAATTGTGTATATGTATGCATGCATTTTTTTTAACAGTGGATGATTTTGCACAGATACAGTCAATTGTGGATAGGAAGCTCGCTGTAGAGGAGAAAGTCCTTGTTTTGCCGGCTCTTTTGTCCAACTAATCTTATAATGGCTCTTAAATGACTAACTTTTTAAAGATCTTCTAGAAACACAAGTCCCCTTTTACACAGATACAAATTCACTTTTTCGATCCCTACATTGAATTAATTCTTACCTCATCTCAAGGAAAGAACAATAAAATTTGAACAAGAAATTATTGAATTAGTTCCAAACTATTCAGTCTGTCTTGAGTTTCACCTTCAGTCTGTCTGCTGTTCAATAAGGTGCTGTACACTCTGATTCAATGGGAATGAAGGCTGTGGTACAAGTGAGGTGAGCCGTCCACTGCAGTTTCTTCTTTGGCGAAGATGATGACCCAAATTGTCCATTCTGTCCTCCAACATTTAGTGTGCATCTCTCCACCACTGTCCCCAGTGACTCCAGCTTTATGAATTAAATTAAATTTATATATTATGAGGCTAATATATTGTAAAATACTGTATTTTCATCATTAATTGTTCTTGTGGAAATCATTGTTGAGTAATAAGCAATATATAAATGGCATAAAGGTCTTTGTCTTAATAGAAAGAGCAAGACAATTATGATCTGTTGCATGGAAGTGTGTTTCATCATAATGTGCCATGTCAATCTGATGTCGTGAATTTACTTGATTCTATTTCTGTTGAAAGAAAATATTTTGTATGGAAGAGGAATGATAGTAAAGGACATTCTGTCTCTGACCGTATTATTGGTCACTGGTGAACCTCTGTACAGCAGATTGCACATTAGGATGCAGAATGGAGACAGTGTTTCCGTAGCCAAGCATAGTGTGGATTATGATGTGGACTATAATCCTGAGGGTTAAGGGATTGGGTGGGCTTTGGCAAGGGGCATGGTCTTTATTTACAGTGCTAGTTATGTTTCTCTCTCATCATATACCTACAAAGTGATGCTGTTGCAGTTCAGATGCTGTGTTGTTACCGAGTTCTACCATTATTATTGAAATAGATGCAGTACCTTTCACTTTGCAACTGTACTCAAACTGAAGTGGTTTACTGCCTTACCACCAACACATTAGTGTTTGGATTTTCTTTTAATTTCATATATTAAAAGTTGCTTTAAATCCACAGCCTATGTCTGACCGCAGTTCATAAAGAGCTTTTATTTTCCATGTATGTAGCTGATATGAAATATAGACGGAATTGTTAGTGAACAAAAGAAACTTTCCCAATTAGCAGTAGTCTGTTTCTATGATAAATACATGAATTGCACAGATAAACAGTGTTGCTGCTACTGTTTGTGAGGGACTGGGGCGTTTGACTGTGAGTGCGGGTCAATGAATCCGGTCCCTGTTGGAGGTACATTCACAGGAGGTTTTCATGTTGGACAGTTAGACCTTTGGTAGGCCCTAAGGACAGTCAGACGATTTCATTTGTTTGTTTTTACAAGTTTATTTATTAATTTTCCATATCAACAACATTGACATCATTAAAGCGTTTCTTACAAAAGTTGTGAACTTGCCCCCCCCCCCCCCATCCAGGTGCCATCCCCAC